>CM042198.1:1678116-1692682 GCA_023539305.1 Ilex asprella
CCATCAATATAGCTTATAGAATTTATTATAAGGTAATGAATACCTTTAAAATGAGAAGGTATGCATGCGTTTGAATTGTTTCAAAAAGTGACAATAAAGACTATTACAATAGAAAATTTGTTTTGTTTGACAAGCTTGTGTTGTTTGTGAATTAGAAATGTTGTTTTGTTTTTTATTTTTTCGGCAACAAATTTCTTCCTTTATTTTCTTGATTTTTCTTTTGGGTTTTGATAGATTTTCCTTTCTTGTTTTCTTTGCTTACTTATTAAAAGGGTGTTTATAGTAAGAGGTGGACTTAGTTACTTATGAGGTAGATGTAAAATGGGTGAATTTAATAGTTTAATAATGAGAATTTAAATGTGCGGGAATGCCAATGAGAAAATTGAGGGAAAGGTATAAAGTGGGATTAGATCATAGTTTAGGGGTTCAAAGTAGGATTTTTTAGGGTAAATATTATAATGAGTCCCTAAACTTTGCCCCAGGTTTTAATTTGATCCATGAACGTTCAATTATCCCAATTTAATCTCTCAATTATCTATTTTATCTTCATTAAGTTATTTTGTTTATTTTCAACTTTAGATTAAGACAAATAAATATGATTTAACGTTTAAAATTAATCAGATTGAGAGCTAGTTTATGGTTGATCTAATAGTAGAAATAGATAGAATGTCTTAATTGAGACAAATTGAATAATTGAGAGATTAAATTGAGGCAATTAAAAATTTAAAAATTAAATTTAAATTGATAACAAATTTTAGGGATCAATTATAATATTTACTTTTTTTTTTTTAATTTTGGGTAGTTGACGCGGCCAGGCTTCTGGCTCAGTTTAATCTGTGATTCTTGTTTGAACTTTGTAGCCCACCCCTTTCCGGCTTTCACAACGTTGACCCATCTGTTCTGAACCCCGAGCCCCAAAAGCCGAAAAAAGATCTTACAAGTCTGAGATTCTTGACAACTTCCCCAGAGAGAAAGAGAGAGAGAGAGGGCCCGTCATTCGAAAAATTTGGCTTTGTTTTGTCTTTTGCTTTTGTTGTCAGAGAGGGAGAGATATTTCAAAATTCCTTCCATTGATCAATTGAATCGTTGTCCTGTCCAAATCCCTACTTCTCCACTCTCCAAAAGGAAATCCTTTATTCTCCACGCAACATATTTTCAAATTGATTCGTTGTTCTTTGTCTATATACCACTAGATTCCAATTCGTCCTTTTTTTTGTCATTTTAAATAAAGCCATTTCATTTTCTTGATCATATTTGTGTGCTTTGAGAATTGAAATCACCGTCTTCCACTGTGAAATCGGTCATAAATATTCTGTCCTGTCTTTTCTCCGTTCATAATCATGCAGTCAACCATAATTATTCCAGGCACTCTCCCGCCCAATCCATTTTAATTCTTCGGGTTTTGTTTCCAAATATGATCCACCAATTTTTCTCCTCTGAAAAGAGTTGCTGAATTGGAGGAAGTATATTCTTTTTCCAGAGTTTTCTGTGATTAATTGATGATTGATCAATGGGTGGTAGTAGAGTAGAGGTGGTAAACAGTAAGGGGTGCTCCAGGCTGTTTGTGGACATATCATCTTCGTTTTCTTTCAGAGGTTTCCCATCTTTGGAGCCTATTATGTCACCTTCTTCCTCCTCCTCCTCCTCTATCGTCTCCCAACCACTGATTTCCTCGATCCGCCCATTTTCTGGTCTTGTCATATGCGTTACCGGTCTCTCCAAAGGTTTGACAATATCTATGTTTATGTTCTAATTCTTTTTTATGCTTTTTAGTTAGTCATACACACACACACAAAGCCTAACATGTAGAGTTGGCAAAATGCATATTGTGTTTGGATGCATAAATCCTATTAATTAATCAACATAGCAAGCCGATTAAAAAATATGGAAGATTATTAGGTCAAGCCACTTCATTTTCTAGGCAATAGGATTATCTTTACCCTATTTTTGCATAGGGGCCATACATAAAGAACAGTCTGGCAGAATTGCATCTGAAGGTGAATTTTTTTTTGGCCAAAATTTGTTTTAGTAGCAATTACCAAGTTACATTCTTGTAACTACAGTCAGCTTGAACCTTATGGTGGTGTTTGGATGACTGGTTAGCATAGTTGTTAAATCATGTATCGTTTTTTAAAAATAGTGTATCATATCGTGTATCGTAAGATATGTGTAATTTTAAATTTTAAGTAATTATTAATAAAATATATCTATATACCTTTGTAAAAAAGTCATAGATTCATAATAACATAGCATTTCATTAATATTCTAGCAACTATTCAAGTACTTAACATAATTCAGTAATATCAAAATACAAAAATCTTTAATTCAAACTTCTAACATCAATTACTTGAACCACCTTAATATTAATTAGGAATTTTGAATTCAATTGAACAACATTAACAACAGACTTAATTTATTTTTTTTAAACTATAACCATTGAAACGATATTGTTGCATTAATTAGTGATTTAAAAATAATTCCTAGAGTAAAACGATGTCATTTCAACCTAATCCATCCAACCCTAACCCAATCAGTCACTTGCATTAGATGAGATATATTTTATCTGTCCAACCCTTTTTTTGTTGGTTAGTAGCTTTGCAATTTTGTAGGACCCATGGATTAGGTTAGTGATTTTGTATATTTTTACCAATCTATCCATAGACATATCCAATCCAAGCCTCTGTTTTGATTCCGAATTTCGCGTACAAATATTAACTAATCCTCCCATCACACATAGTAAAATACCCCTTAATATATATTATTATCATTATCAACAACTTTATACAGAGTAATCAACAAAATATGGGGTATATTTACATCAAAATATTCCAAAATTAAACGCGAATGATAACCATGTATTCGTCACTCCTCCAAAAAACATTATTTTGTAGACATATGAACTTCTCTACCTCTAAGGTAAGTTCCTTGCCAGATGTCATCTTAAGTATCATCTAGCCATTTCCTTCAACCTTAGAAATAGAAAAGTTTTCCATGTAGAGTTATTCTCTGTTCTCTAATTTTTTTGTAAGTAGAGAGCATCCATTTGTTAAAACAAATGTGTTGAATAGTGTCGACATCAACCCACCAATCCTTGGGGTTGACCACCAAGTTACATTCAGATACAACTGCTGAAAGTTTCATGTCTGAGACTTCCATTGAAAGCTTGTCCGTTTCAGTCACATTTGTTGGAGCATTTGACTTCTTGAAATTTTTTGGCTTACTACAGTCTTTAGAGAGATGTTCAATTTTGCTATACTTGTAGCACTTGCCTTTAAACTTCTTAGATCCTTGATTTGGATCTCCACTAGTATGTTTTCTCTTTTTGTTATTCCTTGTTCTATTTTCCATAATGTTAGCTTTAGACTCCATGGGATTAAAGACTGCACTTCTCTTCTCAAATTTGCAGTTATCTGCCTCAATCCCCAAACAAACTATCAATTTTTCAAGTTTCATCTCCTTACGTTTATGCTTGATATAGTTCTTGAAATTTTTACAAAGCGGTGGTAATTTTTTCATGATTGCAGCCACTTGGAATGACTTACTAAGAGATATATCCTCGGCATGGATGTCATAAAGGATAACATGAGATTTTTGAACTTGGTCTATGATAGTCTTTGAATCCACCATTTTATAATTTAAGAATTTATCAACAATGAATTTCTTCGTGATAGCATCCTCAGTTTTGTATTTCTTGCTCAAAAACTCCCAAGTTCTTTTGCTAATTTGAAAGCACTGTACACATTGCGTGATGCATTGTTTAGTTCGTTCAAGATGTAATTTCTATATAAGAAATCTAAATGCTTTCAAAACATTCACAATAACCATCTTTTCCTTATTAGTTTCATTTTTGTTAAGTACTGAGACATTTTCACTTAGAAACTTTGTAAGGTTTAGAGTGGTGTAATAGAAAAATATATTTTGTTGCCAATGTTTGAAATTCGAGCCTTTAAATTTCTTGGGCTTCTCTCCATGAGATACACTCATGGTAATAGGAACAGAACTACTTTTAGCCATTTCTGTTAAACAACAGTAACCAAATAACATTCTGATTTTAATAATGTAATGTAATAATATAACAGAATATAAAATTCTGATTTAGATTATAACAGTAATTAACCTAATTATTAATAAATGAAATATGTTGTAAGATTGTTATCTAATATGGAATCAGAATTAGATAAAATTATTGTAACAAATCTGAATTACTATGTTTGCTGTCACATGCAAAACAATTATATAAAACAAAATGTATAAACAAAACAAAAATGTTGCACTTATAGGAATGCAAAACAACAATAATAAGAAAAATAATAATAATTCGAGCCGTGTGAAACCATAATTTCCTTAAAACATATTTGGTCCTTTTTGAAAATTGATTAGCAATTATCTCTCAAGATAGAACAAATTTCGTTTATGAAGAAACAACACTTCACTTTCAAAAAACAAACGAACATAACCAGTGTTTTGTACTTGAATTGAACAGAATAATAATGTAGAGAGAGAAGGAAAAACGAATGCAAAATGCAGAGAGAGAAGAAAAAATGAATGCAGAATGTTGGAGTTTTGATCTGTATTTTAATATGTTTCTGTATCCGAAAATGATTTTAAGGGAGTCTTGAAGAGGCACGAGACACTATTATTTATTTTGTCTTTCAGATTGAAGAGACACACTATTAATCGAACAATAACGAAAGAGAAAGACATATTTGGAGTGTGACAGACTCAATCAAAATAGTGCCAAATTAAAAAATAACGGACATGAATTTTGAATTTTAGTTGGAAGAATAAGTGCGATCCGAATTCAAATCTGTTTGGTTTTACGACAACCTGTCAAATAGCTGTGAGACAGCGTACGCACACATGTGTGGTAACTAAGGTTGTGTAGGTGCTCGTTCCGCTAACAAAGTTGTGGTACAGTTTGGGGTCCAAGAAGCCAACTAGAGTATGTTAACTCACCAAGTTTTTGATTTCTTTCCAATGTGCTTATTACACTATACCACATCATTCTTAATTTCTTCCTTTCATTCAAGCGGATCATTTTGAGATATAATTTCTCATTCAATACTTATGATTTTGGACAAGTGAATACACCACGTTAATCTCGTCGTGAAGAACATGTTTAAAAATGGTTCCACCAATTTCGAGGTGTGGGTCCCACTTCTGTTTAAGCCCGAAGTTGCTCCAAATAACTTTATTCAAAACTATTTTTCCAACATGATCTATGTAGACCGGTTAATTTCTAATTGATATATGGTGAAGCAAAAGATGGAAGAGTGGCGAGAGAGAGATAGAATGAACCAATTCTGGACGAATAATGTATTCCCATCTCACCAATTCAATACCAACCCACAAATCCTCTTCCCCACCTACTATAATCCCATCCAAAACGCCAGAATATCTCTTCCCACCTCACCTAAATTTATGCAAACCCCTTCCCTTACCTAGTAACACTCCACATCGACACTAAACACCCATTCCAACCAAAATAAAAAAACAAGGCATAACACAAAAAAGTAGTATATTAGTAAAGTTTTTCCATTGAACTTACCTAAAAAATAATTGATTGAAGCATCGAAGTTCGATTCTCTTCTTCCCAAGTCGTCGTAGCTCAAGGAAGTGGGGAGAGGTGAGAGAAAGATTGATGTGTCTCCATGTAATAATTATATAATTTAGAAAATGGATAGAGAAACGAATAAATTGAATGTGCCTATGGCTTGAGCGTGGGATCCTCCATCGTTGTACACATCGGGAAGATTTGAAATAAAAACAAAGAGGAGCAGATAAATACAATTGCGCAAAGAGAGAGAGAGAGAGAGAGAGAGAGAGGAGGACCTTCTTCGTCCACGATGATTTCTTGGACGATGTCCTCTTTGTCGAGCAAAACCTCGCCGTGATTGATATTGTTGGACGGAGTGCTCATCGTCTTTGTTTTGTGTATATGGAGCTTTTGGAATTGAAAGCTGGAAGCCACTGAGTAGGGCTTTTGTTAAAAAGAAGGGTAAATGAGTAAATTAGTGAGATATCCGGTCGGTTGGTTTTTTAACCCACCTGTGAGGTGGGTTTCATTTAACCCAAGTAAGGAGGCTAATAGTTACCATACATTTTTAGGTCAGGGATAACCTGAATTAAATATCCAACCTTATTTTTGACTTCCCAAACATGGGATATATCGGACTCACCGAAATTTTATCCAATCCAACGAGTGTTCACCCCCTTTAACCTAGAATCCAAACACCCACTATATGACTCAAATTTTGTGTAGTTCGAGACACTTGCTGGTGACATAAGTAATATATCTGATATCTTGCTTATTGACTTCCTCTCCCAAAGCACTGAAGCAGTACATGAAATGGTGTTGTTCTTACTGAAATAGTTATATTTGCAACAATTCATGTTTGCTTTATGATGTGATTACCAGAAGCAAGGAAACAAGTCAAGGACGCAACAGAGAGATTGGGTGGCCGATACAGCCCCCATTTACATCCTCAATGTACCCATTTGGTGGTTCAGATATCCTTTATCTTTGGTTATATTTGTGCATGGTGGGTAATATATTTATATGGTGGCATGTATGATGATATGATATTGAGTGAAGATGCTATTCCCTCTCCTTTGTTGCTATGGTTAGCTGTCCTCGTCAGTTTGGATGAATTCTACTCTGGGTGTCTCCCAGGAAAGTGATTTCTCGTCATTTTTGGCCAGTTTACAAAATTGAATAAACAGTGGAAAGGAAAACAGACACCAATGGTTGACCAGGATTGTAGGATTATATAATTTTCCACATTTTCCTCTCAATGATTTCCCCTTCATTGGGATTATGCCATTACTACCAGGTCTATCTCTGGTATTGGGATTTTGTTTTGTCTGACATCAGAATTCTACCTTCCTTCCTAGCATGCTTGTGTCAACTCTTAACACTATTTACAGCTTTCGCGGACGTAAGTTTGAGCATGCTCTGAAACATGGATCAAGAAATGGTCTCTTTGTTGTTACACTTGGATGGTTCGTGGATAGTGCCAGAAGAAATGGTAAGAATTGGCCTTTGTATGATGCTGACTACTGTAAGTTTAGTTTCTGATAAGTAGCTGTCCTCTTGCATAACTTCCTTTTTTTTATCAGCTCTTGAATAAATTCTGTTTAGCATGTCAATGTTGATTCTCGTAGAATCTTTTATTTTCCAGTTGTTGTTCCCAATAGTTGGACAAGTGGGTCTAAAATCTAATTGCTTATGAGGTCATGTGGTAAAAGATCTTGAAGATATTTGGCTTCATAAATAGGATTTTGAATAGCAGACTTTGAAGCATATTTTTACACTAAGTGATAGAGCAATCGAAATACATTGACTTCCTGTACTTTCTTCGAAGAGGTGAATTTGCAAAAGATACCTGACTGACATGGGGCATGATTGATACTGACCTGGCAAGTGCACTAGCAACTTTTGACAGGTACAAGCGTAATTCTCATGCCTCCTACTATGGAAGAAACTCTCATGCAACTCAAATGTTCTGTTCACATCACCATTACTAGCCGGCAACATGGCACTCTGTTTCACAGTTTTGTTTTTTCACTGACCGTACATCTTAAGCAGTATGGTAGTGTGCATGCGGTTTGTCTATCACCTTATTCCCTATTACAAGCAAGATTTCAGCCCTAAACTGATTATGACTATCCATCAAATACAATTCTAACTTGGGACCGAGAGCAGAGCCCAATGATTCCTTGCAAATTTGGTACCGCAGTTATTGACTATGCCCAGGTGGCCATTTTGTGACTTACCCATCAACTCGAAAGGTTGTTGGATTGATGGCTAGGATCAAAGCCTTGCTGAGGGGGCACCCCCACTCACAACGTGTTACTTTGGCCCATCTGGAAGAATGAGAGAGATTCTAGAAAGGCACGACACACGTATTATGCTCAGTGAGCAAAGTGCTTCTCTATGATATAAATATCTGCACTACTACATCATGAAGCTTCACATGATTGCTCGACTCACTTGGCTGTACCACTTATACCAAATTTGGATCTTTCTAACTTACACATGATTCAAATTTCCTTAACCCATTGACCACTATAAATGCCCTTGAACTTTATCATAGAACTGCTTAGGCAATTCTGTGTATCATGAGCTCATTCTCTGAATTGGATATTGCCTTTCTGTTAGAACATTTATATCTGTTGTCCTCCTCCGACTGCATAATCGGCACTGACAACCTTGACTGGGCCTTCTCAAGGAGACTGTAGGAATACCGTGGCACTCCTGTTCTGTCTCTCTCTCTCTCTTTCTGCGGCAGTGTTTTAAAACCCGGTTTGGCGGGTTCACCTGGTAAACCAGCAAACTGGAGCCTAAATTGGGCCAGTCCTTATATTAGATCGGTTAAGCGAAAAAACCGGAAGGAATCCACTGAACTGAGCAGTTCTCGAAAAATTGTTCAACCCAACAATTTTGGAAAAACCGGCGAATCAATTAAATTGCTATAAAAGTAGTGTTTTTGACCCTTTTGGGCATGTCTTAAGAGTCAGTGAGGTTAATCGAGCGACGACTCACTCCTCCTCAGTCATCTCTCTCTCTCTATTTGTCTCTGCGCACTACGCAGATTTGAAGTCGAAGTTTCGAACCCGAAGTTGAAGGCTCCATCGATGGTTGCTTCACCCCCTTATTCTCTACCCATTTCATTCCTTGAAGTGCGGCACAACACTCAGTACATCCTCTAATCCCAAAGACCCCTCTTGCCTTCTGTCCATCTCCATACAATGGGAGGGTATGTTGTAATTCAACCAAGGATTTGCACTTGCAGAAGCAATGAATCTGAATCTCTCAATTTTCTCTCTCTCAGGGGTCACACAACAGAGTCCTCACAGTGGCAGAACAAAAGATAATATTCCTTATTTCTGTTCAAAAATTATTTAATTCCACTATTTTTTGAATTTTTTTCATCTTGGTTTGTGCAGCTAGTGCCCAATTTGGATTCAAAAACTATGCTCT
The DNA here is from genome assembly GCA_023539305.1 of Ilex asprella. Lineage (NCBI taxonomy): Eukaryota > Viridiplantae > Streptophyta > Magnoliopsida > Aquifoliales > Aquifoliaceae > Ilex > Ilex asprella. Next base: position 1,687,100 of record CM042198.1, read on the forward strand.
GTGGTCTGCCCCTTGCTATCCTTGCTTTCTATCCATCCCTCTTGGGTTGTACTTCATAATTCGGAGTTTTTCTGAACCTTCTAACATGGCCCAACTCTATGTGGCGCATATCCTCTACAAGTTGCTGCAAGTTGGATTGTTATTGATCAATTCTTCTCTCAATTACTATCGTCTATTGTCTGCTAAAGCTGTGTTGACGAGTACAATCTTATGGCAGACATTGTAATTATGTTGAAATTTTGAACTGGTAGGTTTGTGCTTTTGGATGACCTGCTGCCTACATATGTTGTAGCCAAAGATGTCTAACGAAAAAGTTATCCTTTTTTTGAAATTTAAAAACTGTATCTCATCTTTGAAAAATTTTGTATTGCCTGGAAACAAGCAATTATTTATCCTCTTTGCTGGTTGAATTAATGAGACCTGGTTTCTTTTGTTCTTTGCAGTGAGATTGAGCGAATCTCTTTATAGTGTCAAGGGTCTAGGAGAAAATGGTTTGCCCATAGATGATCTAAACCGACGTGTGCAGTATGCTGATATTGGGAATTTTTGTATACCTGTTAGTATGATTGATCATGCCCAGCAATCTGACTTGATTGAAGGACCTGGCCTACGCTCTTTGGAAAAAGATTATTGGATTATGGGTTCAAGTCTTTCTGGTCACTCCTTGTATGTAGATATAGACATTTCAGCTGAACTGCAGAGGAAGGTAGACTTGGCTTCAATTAAAGCATAACCACATTGTCTCATGTTCATATGATAGTAGGATATACACAATCTGCTGTTTTACTTTACCTGACTTTCTGTTGAAGTCCTGCATGTAGACACTTAATGCTTTGGGGGTATAATGTGCTGTACATCCTAAGACTTTTCTTTTGAGACAATGAAACAAATACCCGTGTCCGTTAATGCTCGACTAAGTCTTTTAAATTCCAATGGATTAAAATGTAATAGGTGCCTTGAGCGACAACGTCAAATGTGTATATACATAATTGTACAGATCCGCTAATATATATATATATATACTAGTCATAACCCGTGCTTGGACGTATGATGAAACTTAAAATTCGAGCACCTAAAAAATCGACACATTATATTAAATAATAATTTTTCTTTCTTTTGTTTATTTGAATATATCATTTAAAATTTATTTTTACCCACTATTTTCTTAAAAATATCCTCAAAATATTTAATCCGACAATTTTTTTTCAACATGTGTATATTATCGTATATGGATAATGTCTAAAATAAAATTATGTTAAATTATAAAGTAATCAAATATTAAATGATTGAGCATGTGATAGAATTGAGTGATTTAATGTTTTTTGGAGAAAAAATAAGTAGGGGATAAAAATTCAAGTTGCTAGGTGTGTTTTATTATATCGATAGATGTATATATTAATTTTTCTCGAGCAATCAATATTCAGTAGCCTATATGGTGGATGCTTTAATGGCAATTGACATGAATTTCTGTAGGTTGTTGAGGCAGCTGCTGGAGAAGGTGCCACATTGTTAGATCAATGGTTTGTTGGTTGCAATGTGAGTCATGTAGTGTGTGACGGACCTTCTGTTCAAAAATATCTTGGCCACTCCGACTATCTTGTTTCAGTAAGTGCTATATATAGATTTTTGGAGAATGGGTAGATACGGGAAAAACAAAAGAAAAGTTTGATGTTTTCGCCATCATGGTTATCACATAAGATGATTTTCGGTTCTTTGTATGGGGCTCACACCTAGTCTAAATGGGCCATACTAATTCATCATGATTTCTAATCAATATATGGTTTGCCTCAGCCACTATGGGTTCTGAAGACTGCAAAGGAAACACGTATGCAGAGGGTCATTCACATATCTGCTGATTTGGCTCGAGAAATTGGAACTATGCTTGACAGCACTCAAAATGGCATTTATGTGGAGGTATACTAATTTTCCTTTTCTTTCTTATTTTAAGGTGATTTAAATGTGGCCCTTTTCTTCATATGAAGAGGTTAAGTGTGGATTGGCTGTTTCTTGTTTTATAAGACAACGTATCAGGTGTGTGAATGAATAATAACAAAGATAATGGTGGAATCAGTTGCTGCAACTGGAGGGAATACAGATGAGAATGAGGGCATAATGGAAAGTAGATCTGGTAAGGTGGAGAATTAAGCAATGAGGTATTTGAATGAGTGTATCAGTTTTCCAATGCCAGATCTAAAACACACTGGAAGTAGATTGTATCCAAAATTACAGCAAGTTTTGTAAAACAATAAGAAAATTTTTTTGCGCCAATTTTACAGATCTTACGGTTTTGAGAGGATAGTGCAGAAGTAAAGGCAAAAGCCAAAGTATAGATGGAAACATTTGTCACAGGATGAATGCCCAATTGGAAACTCTGTACACCTGTATTAGAAACAGTTCATTTTTGTATCAACTTACTCACCTTTATTTTTTTGAAATTTAATTAGGTTTATATTTTTCTTTCTGTGGGGCAAATTTTTCCAGTGACTTCTGAAGTGCCATTTTGATTATCAAATAACTGATATGTTCTCTGTTTCTATGCTGAGCCTTCTCCTTCAATTATTTTTAGGAATTTAAAGAGGGCAATGATCCTCAAGATGCAATGTGTTCCAGAAGTAGGGCAAATCATGGAGAAAGGCAAAAGATAGTGAATCTTGCTAAAAGTGGGGTTAGGAAGCGCCGAGGTTGTTGTATGCAGGTAAGATACTGGTCATATTTATTCAATTCAATTTATTTGGAGGTTTAAATTTGCCTGGCTCTGTATATTCTGTTATGATTTATGTAGATGGTTATCTACGTTCCTGTTAATAGTTGCAAGAAAGCAAACGGGCAGAGCATTTTTTCGCTGCTTGCCTGCAATGTGTATGAAGTACAGCAGTCAATGTGGTTGGGTCCTGCAAGGCTGATTACTTTGTAGCACTGTCATGGTTGTTGAATTCAATATCCTTTCCTGTGCAAACTTGGATACACGTTTATACAAATCTTTCGATTGCAGACATGTCAAACCCCAATACGTCCAATCACACCAAGAAGCCTTCTGGATTCAATCTGCTGGTCAATATCTGCACCAACTTCAACTGCGTCTATATACACTGACTCTTTCTGCGCTGAGGATGCTAGTGAGCACCAGACATCTGTATTCTTTGATGCAAAGGGAGATGGGAAGGAATCTGAAGTTTCTTTTGTAAATTTCTCCCGACCGCTTACAGAAAGGTTGTTGAACACTTCTTTTCCAGTTTCAGCTAAGATTTTGCACTTAATTGGTAGCTTGGAACGAATTGTGTCGCCCTACTCTAAATGACCCACTTCAAGTATAGAGTGCAGAAACCAGCATTTCTGGCTTATATTTTTGCATCAGAATCTAGAGTGGTTCCATAAAAGTTACATTTGGACAATCACCTTCTAGATGCAAAATCTAGAGTAGTCCCATAAAAGTTACATTTGGATAATCATCTTATATGTATGCAGGTTAACTTTAGTTCTGCAGCTTTGCTCATGTTACTTCTTCTAGTAGAATCTGGCATTTCGATGATGTACACTGGATGTGTTGTCCCTATGGTCCATTAGAATCCTGAAATTTGAATCCATTATATTTTTTTCCGGTAGTTCCAATCTTATGGGAAGTGCATGTTCTTACTTTTCCCTAACTGAAATCGTTGTTATTTGGCTTTGTTTGCAGTGAGAAAACTGAGTTGATATTCAAAAATCACTTTCTGACAATACTGTTTCCAGTTGATAGATTCTCTGAGATGGGCCCCTGTTCAAGAACGTTTTTCAGTGATACAGGCTTCACGTGTTTGCAGGTGTTAGATCATATCTATGCGTTTTATCAGGTACTTGGAGTTTCCTTCCTTGATTCATCACTTCCACCAATCAATCAATAGTTTTATTGCAATGGCTGTATCTGTTATACGTTTTTCCTCCTTTTTTAAGAAAGGATCTTTTTACTGTTTTCCTGAGAGTTCTAGTGTTTGAAAAGCCACCATACCGTGGTACTTAACTGTTCCAATATTGGCATGGTAATGACTTCTGTTGGAATTAAGTCAAATTTTTTAAGGTGATATGTGATACATGATCACCACTCAAAATAATGAGGAGTTTATTATCAGCAAATGTTGATATTAATTCTGACTTGATTACTGCCATAAGATATTAGATATGTTCTTACCTAAGTTTTTTTTGTTTATTTTGTTGCAGGAAAACATGTCAGCTAATGAAATAGAGATAGCAATTCACACTGATTCAAGGCATGCTGATCGGCTCCGATCAGTGTACTCCAGTAAAGAAACGGCAGCGCGTGGCTACGTGGAATTTAAGTGGTTGGATTTCTTAGGGAGTCGTAGAAGTTTTGAAATGTTGAAGCGTGTTAATGGGGATAACAATAGCAATGTCTATGAGTTATTGATCAGAGCATAACGCCATCGTGGTACAGTTTGATGGCTTTTTCCTTGGTTCTGAGTGCTGACCTGTGAAGTGGGGCAAGACATTGCTGAATTTAAGCAGATTGAAATGTTGAAGCGTGTTAGTGGGGACAACAATAGCTATGTCTATTATTGATCAGAACATAACGTCATCATAGTACAGTTGGATGGCTTATTCCTTGTTTCTGGACATCATGGTGTCCTGTGAAGTGGGGCAATACATTGCTGCACACTAAATGCAATTCTTTGATCTTGAAGTTTTGGGTTGAATCTTCAAATGGATTATTAAGGCAGTGTAGGAAACTACAAAAGTGTTTTCCAGCATTGATCTTAGAAGTTCCCACTGTGCAGACGTTGCATTTGGAATGTCCATTGTCAACAGCGAAAAAGAAGTTATGCCCTTTTACATTTTCACATCAGTCATAGCCTTCAAATGTATATCAATTTTGTGGCGTGGCCTCTTTAGGAGGGGACGAAAAAGACATCAAGGGTCAAACATTATTTGATAAAAGAAGTCTTATATCTGTCAAGTATTGGTTCAACTGGTTTATCGAAGTACAATGTTTCGAGTTAGCTTATGGAATTTTTGCATCCTAAATTTCTATATGATCCTGATGAGAATACTATTCAACAATACGTATTACTTCTATTTTATTTTGAGTTAGCAGCATTTCAATTAGGAGTTTGACTAATGGCTTATGCAGCAAATCTTAAACACCAGGGGTCTTTTGGTTGGATTATTAAGGGGTGTATTAAAGAGTCATAATAAATTAAAACTCTTTAATCCAACTTTATACTGTATTTGATTGTAAAAAATATTTTGTACTATAAGTAGCATTATTTTTAATGCTTATCCAATTAATACACTATTCGTACTATTGAGCTTATTATAATACTACTTAGAGAGGTGGTATTATAGTTTGGTTCAAGTGTATTAAGTTATAAATTTTATATTCCACCAACCAAATAAATAAAAACATTAATAATTAGTCAAGATTGACAATTTTTTTGTCAATATGTAATTACGGTTCTATTATCTCACCTTTATTTAGAGTCTTACCAAACCTTGGATTACAATGAATATTAATTTTATTTCATATATAATTAGTCCGTATTAACTAATACAATTTATTCTTTTACTATACGACAAACCAAACGAGCCCAC
>CM042198.1:1697682-1716735 GCA_023539305.1 Ilex asprella
GTTGCTCTAGCTTTTGAAGGTTCTAAGTGGAAGTGGGAACACATTGCTATGGATTTTGTGACCTACCTACCACGGACTTCACATGGGTATGACATAGTATGGGTGATTGGGGACCAACTTATGAAGTCGACACACTTTTTAGCTGTGTGGATGACCTTCACACTAGGGGAATTCTATAGGTTGAATATACAAAAGATAGTCCAGTTACATGAGGTACCCTTATCTATAGTATCTGATGGGGATTCCTAGTTCATGGCTCACTTTTGGGAGGTTTTTTGAGAGGACCATTCAGATTTTAGAGGACATGTTTCGGGCATGGGTTCTTGAACTCAAGGGTAACAGGGAGGAACACTTACCCTTAGTCGAGTTCACATACAACAACAGTTTCCAGAAAACCATAAAAATGACACCCTATAAGACACTTTATGGGAGGCCGTGCCATTCTCCAATTTGTTGGATAGAGCTTGAAGAACGACTTTCCATGAGTTCGGAGTTGATTAGGGACACCTCAGAGAAGGTGGACTTGATAAGGAAACATTTTCTTGCAGTACAAAGTCGACAGAAGAGCTACGCCGATAGATGGTGCAGACCTTTGGAGTTTGAGGCTGGAGATCACATCTTCTTGAAGGTTACGCCTAAGAGGGGAGTTGTCAGGTTTCGGGAAGATGGGAAAGCTGTCGCCGAGGTATATCGGGCCCTTCAAGGTACTCGAGAGGGTTGATACGGTTGTTTACTAGTTGGCATTACCTACAAATCTATCAGATGTTCATATAGTTTTTCATTTCTCCATGCTCTAGAAGTACACTTTAGATCCTACCATATGGTGGATTTGGGTGAGTTGGTTGTTGTTACAGATGAGACCTTCGAGGAAGGACCGGTGCGTATCATGGATAGCTAAGATCATGTTTTGCATGGAAGGACTGAGACGTTGGTGAAAGTGTTGTGGCATCATCGTGGTACGAAGGAGGGGACATGGGAGCGTGGGGACACTATCTGTTCTTGTTCGAGGATGGAGATACACTTCTTGTAGTCATAGAACATTACATGACTTGATGCATACGCATATTTTTATATGTGCATGTGTGTGTATTTTTTAGGGACAAAATTCTTTTAAGGGGGAAGAATGTAAAATCCAAGAAAATTAAAATTTTATTAAAAAGGGCAAATTAGTTATTACAGTACGAGTTGAAACTTATTTTTTTCTAGAACTCGGATGACGAGATAGACCTCACCATTGGATTCGTATTGCGAAATCTAGTTACCCAGTCAATTTTCGTCGAATTCTGAGACTGTCGGATTTTTTGTGTTTTACTATGTAATTGGACATCACACGACTAAAATAAACGCCATCAGATTTTATTTACAAAAACTAAGAAATAATTTAAATTTAGTTCAATAAAAATACATTAAACTTAACGCGGGATGATATTTAATTTATTTGAGATAAAATTGGACCAAATGAAGTGGGACGTGTAGCGCCACGAGGGTCAAGTGCTTGAGGAGTATAAAAGAGGAAGAAAATGAAATTTGCTTCTCCATTTCTTCAGCCAATTTCAGGAAAGAGAGAGAAGAAGAGAAAAGAGAGAAACATAAAGCCCTCTCACCTGCTTCCTTTGATCTACGACGATCCAACTGTTGGCCAAGTATTAAAGTTGTTCTACGCAACGAGAGCTACACATCCATACCAACGATAAATGTTTTCTTCAAAATCTCAAGGATTAGAATTTTAGGATAAAACATTGGAAACTTGATTTGGGGTCTTTGGAGTTTCTTCTACATGTGTATATGCTACAAGATGTAGGGTTCCTTTCCTACTAACTAAATTTATTTCTAACCTAGGGTTGAAATATGAAAAGGGTAGGGTGTTAGAGATGAATTCTCTTGTATAACACATACCTAGTGTTGTTAGAATATGAAAAATGGGTATGAGAATGTGTTAAAACCAATTCTTGTATGATTTGAGTTTGATGAAATTGCTTGATAGTAGTTTCATGAAGAATGTGTTGTTTGGGCATGCTATGTGTTTACATTTGTGCCTTCTAAGTGTTTGATAAAATGCCTATGGATGTTCAAGTGAGCTAATTGAATGAAAAATGGTATAACATGCTTAATAATATTATGAAATGATATTATATGTTTTGTGATATAATTGATATTTGAGGAATTTGGGTATGATTGTGAAAATGGATATGTTCAGTGTATGCCTTATGATATGATGAGCATGTGGTATAAATTATAATTATACAATTTGATTGCATAATGACACGAAAAGTAATTGTACATTACATTTGTATATGCACGGGTAACATCGCATTCGTGGGTATTTAACATGAGTGTGGATGTGTGTGCATTTTTTGATCAAATACGATCATTGGCGGGTTGATACATGGGCTCAAGAAGGTTTGACCTAGGCTCGACTGAGTCGCACGGATTGCATTGAAAATATGTGTCGGGGTTAGTAAGAAGGGCTAGATTCTGCCTCAGGTGCAAAACCCAATAATCTTGAATATGCACTCCTGTTGGTATTGAGTCCATAAAGTGTGTCGGTGTATGTGAAATCGTTGGTGGAAGTCCATAGACGATGTGTCGGTTGGGTGACCGTTGGTGGAAGTCGATAAATACCCACCCCAAGAAAAACACAATATTTTATAAAATAGTCATTGGATGTCTAACATCAATGGTCGGGGCTTGGAATGTCCGGATACATACGCATGACATGACATGTGTTATGGGAGCTGGTGGAGGGCTTGGGTTGCATTGCATATGTGAGTTCCATCCCATGACATGTCATGAAATAGTAGCTTTTCATTTATGACATGTATGTATTTGAATGGATTCTTGATGTGATGAATTGCTTGTGACATTTCATATGCATTTGAGTTGGGGAGTAGCCTCCATAGGAGATACCCCTATTGAGCGTTGCTCACCCTTTATAGGGAAACATTTTCAGGTCTTGGACAATCTTCAGGGGACAACTCTCTCTTGGGCCTGTGTTGATGACTGAGCTGGATTGTGGCTCTTAAATTACATTTTATAATCACTTATGTAATTTTGTTTTGGCCTTGCTTAAATAATGTACAACACTTGTATTTGATAGAGGCATGCAAAGAGACGTTCTTGGACATTGTTCCTTTGTTAAAAAAATTGAATGTAATTGGTGTTGAATGAGTTATTGGGTTAAAAGTTGGATTTTGGAGAGCTTGGAAAAAATTTGGGCTATAGGTACTAGTACCTAAGCTCCAAGGTGCCGATACGTCGAAGACAATAGGCTCACACATACCGATACCACTTTGTCGAGGGCCCAGGTATCGATACCACTTATCACAAGTACCAGTACCTCCTCCCAAAAACTAAAATTTTAAATGTAACCTTGTCAAGCCTTCACATCTTGAGTCCTTTCATTTGGATGATGTAATTGATTGAATATTAAGCCTATATTTTGGGATGTGGACCTTGGAATGGTCGTATGATTATTGTTTGAACAGATTACATATTGGGTAGTGCTCCTGTGCAAATGAGACTCAACCCGAATTTTTGTTTTGTTATAATACCCGTGAATGGGGTGTAACAACGTGGTATCATGTTAAACGATATTCATGGGTATTCCGCGGGTTAATGGATTATCAACGGGTTGACAAAGGACCCTCAGATTTTGGGGCATCACATGAGGAATAAGACTCCAATACTTGTATGTTGACTTGGCGAGTAATGAATTAGGCTTTGGTGAACCCAGAGTGGTTCCTCATGATTTTTTCTGAGGAGGGTTTTCTATGTGAAGTAATTGCTAGTGTCTCTTATTGATTATTGTACACTGCTTGGTGTTTTCTATTGTATTCCCTAATCTCTGCACATCACCCTCAAATATGTATATGACTTATGTGTTAAGGGGAGTGTCACTTTCCCTTGGAATGATGGGAGAAAAGGGGCACCAGATGTGTGAAAATGAAATAAAATGTGTGTGTGAACAAAAGTGCTCCCCAAGCACAAAGAGACTTTTGAATGTCATGTTTTACTTGGAAAATTATTCCAAGGTCATCTCCTTAGGGACGGAGGTCAAATTGTGTGAAGGTAATTTTTTGTGAAAAGGGTAAAGTGTAAAAAAATTTTGTTGTTTGAGTTTTGGTTAGTGCTTGTATCTTGATGGTGTTTGAAATGAAAATAAAATGTTGTCTAATCCAAAGGGTTCACTCCAATGGGAATGCCAAGTCAACTTGAAACCTTGCTTCAATAGAGCCTAGATATTCGATTGATTCGTGGGAAGCGAGGGACGAGATAGAAGTGAGAAACCAAGCATAACCCGTTACAAGTCTATGGGATATCAAAGACTCACAATCCCGTCCATACTCAACACAGTCAAACCAAACCATCGTACTCTGAAAGGAAGAAAGAAAGTGAGTTGAAATGGCATATCCAAGAGGAGGTCTCCCTTAAATTAGCTAACGTAAAAACTAGCTACTCATGAAAGCAAGAAAGAAATGCATAATGTAAAGAGACATAATAAAGAAATGAAACATGAAACTTAACTTAATACAAGAAATCTTAAACTATGAAGAAAAATATGCAATACCCATTTTAAAGCTTGAAGTGAAGAAAACCTAAATGCATTAATGGTAGATTCAAGAACATGAAACTAAACTTGCAATACACTTGAAATAAATAAGATTAAAGTGCAATAATTAAAAATTACATAATATTTAAAGCTTGCTACAACTGAAATGGAGAAGAAAATGCAAAAACATAAAATTTATGTTCTACTATTCATCTTCTTCTTAGGAGCTTGATTTGCACTTTTTTGTGATATGAATTATATTAATTATACACCCAAGTATAAGTGGTCAAATTGTAGTTTTCTCGGTTTAATTCCAAGTATCGATCCCATGAATAGTTTTCAGTAATTTAGAATATAAAATAATAAGAAAATAAACAGTAAAGTTATTCTTTGAAGCAGTGTAATGTTTGATAGCTTGTGATGTGAGATTGATAACTAGCCTAATTAAATAAATTAAACGAAATAAACATGTTAATGACAAGAATATAAAAGATACCATTTAGTTTAAGGATCACATATGCTTTATATTGGTTAAATACTGGAAATGCTACCTTGCGACAATTAACTCCCATTTTACTGGCAAGTCAACCGATAGGTCTAATGTATATAAACCATCACACAACAACTTCTTAGGTTAGCTGGTAGTATTCATGAAAATTGATTAATCCAAGCATACTAAAAGGACAAGTCATTCATGAGGATTACTTGAATTATTCAATTGATCTCATGGTTGTAAGTGCGTTCATAATAAACCATAACCCAACAACTTCTTAGGCTAGCTGGTGGTATTAAATCATAACACAAAAACTTCTTAGGCTAGTTGGTTATAGATGTGCCAATTGACTAATTCAAGTGAACCAAAAGGACAAACCATTCATGAGGAATACTTTAATTACTCAATAGTTCATTTGTGATATATATATACCAGTTAAACATCCTCAGTATTCCGATGGAGGACAAGCCATACCGGTAGGAACACCGTAGATATTCGACTGGCAATATAGGTATATATAGTAATTAAACAACCCTAATAGCCCAGAAGGAGAAGCCATTCACGAGGATCATTTAGGTTTTGTACCATGCATCAGTAGAACATCCTCAGTGTTCTGGTGGAGGACAAGTCATACCGGTAGGAACACTATGATTGTTTAACTGGCAGGTTGATGATGCACCAATGACAATTTCAGGCACAACACCATAATTACATACGTCGCTGTATCATGCATGAAGCGTATAACACACATATATATAAATATAAAACATCAATATTTCCATAATCTAACCAATATTATACATATGTTCACCCTTCATAGAAGGGTATAAACGACTTCTCACGCCCCATTGCTACTGATAAGCAAGGAGTGCGGGTAATCTTCATTACAATTGAAATTAAAACACAAACTCTAAAACTTCTTTCAAAAGGAACACTTGAAACACAACCACCTTTATTATTAATCAAAACAACAAAGTGGCGGTAGTTCAACTATCCGAATAGAAAGATACAACAGAAATGTAGAAATACAGAGTATCGGTTGGAGTATAGGACAGACCGGCTTTGTATTGGACTTTCTCTTTTCTCTATTTCTTTCTCTCTTTCTTTGTTTCTTTCTTTATTTCTATCTTTGGATCTCTCCCTTGGCTCTTAGGTGCCCTGCCCTTTTGAATGAAAGAGGAAGCCCATATTTATAGGCAACCAAAGAAACACGAGGTGGAAGATAAGCTTGGACTGCCTAGGGTGGCCGTCCAGACGCCACCTCCACCGTCTGGACGGTGGTGCCTTGTAGGAGATTCCAAGTGTCACATGCTGGAGCTTCCATGTGTCGTGTTCTTGCTGTTCCATGTGTCGTTTTATACCTTAGTTTCGCTGTTTCCATTGTAAATTTGCCTCGTTTTCTTAGATAATTCTACATTAAACCCTACAATTTTGAACATAAAATATTTAAAACTTTAATCTATGCATAAACCCTAATTGATAGTTTTTAGTTATTTTATCTTACAAACTTGATTACTTAATCATTTTAAATTACACACTAGTTACGGTTAATCAGAGCTTTCTAAGCTTAGGTAGTCACTCCCTCAAAGCTTGTAGAATGTTGAATATATGGTGTAGAGAGATGCATTTTCGTCCATGTGGCTCCCCTAGCCTGTGAGAACAGACCTCCCATCCATAGGAGGTGATTTGATGCATTAGACAGGCTAGGAAGAACTTAGCCTGCAACTCCCCTGGCTGCCCCTTTTTCACCCATCCTCGTAAATGCAGTGGCCTCCAAAGTCCAAAAAAGGGTGTTGAGAGACATGTAGATGTGTAAGGGATGTCAGGGGACAAATGGGAGAATCAATGGTGGGACCCCCAAGCAAGTGGAGCATGAGTTGCAGGCATTTTGGGCATTTTAGAAAAAACCTTCCGGAAGGTCGATGCAAACCTTCTGGAAGGTTCATTCTAGTAGGCTAAACCTTTCGGAAGGTCTTCCTGAAGGTGACGACTCAGGACCATTTTTTTTAGAATTGTCATAACTTTTGATCCAACTATTCGATTGAGCTGAAATTTTGACATAATACAGAGGACATCTAGATCTACAACTTTCATGTTTTTTATGTTTTCATATTTGAAGTGGATTATGGTAAAAAAATGGAGAAAACATCAGTACTGTGTCAATAATGGGGAAACCAGTGGGCTAAACCTTCTGGAAGGTTTATTGCCAAACCTTTCAGATGGTTTTCATATAAAATCCTTTTTTCTTGGTTTCTTCACCTTCCTAGCCTCCCAATACTCATTTAGTGTGTCCATCTCTTCATCACTCATCCACACTTAGTTACAAGGTTTCAAAATCCACCATTTACGCTACAATTACCTGTAACATCAAAATTTCTACTTTATTCATAACTTTGACTAACTCAAAGTAATTAAATGCAAAGTTATCCTCTATCATGGTAGTGTTGATGTCAATCATTTCTTGAAATACACTTAGCCAAGAATACATATACGTTATAGTGACTACTCTCTAAATAGTTACCTGTGATTTTAGAATATTGTTAATAAAACAAATAATATCACATGTAAGATATATGAAGAACGGATTTTTGAATAACATTGAATTTTGACATAATCTCATGACTGGATATCAACACTATATCAGATATATTATTAACATTCTCCCTTATATATGATTGATACAGATACATAATTTTTTAAATAAAAAAAGACATTCTTTAGATTATAATGTGGCCATTGGTTTAAGGTTTAAGAAATGACGTCAGCAGGATTCAAGAGCTACCCTTTATATTGTGGCACACCTCATTCCATTTTTTTAAGACTTTGTATATTTATTCTTTCCATTTTTCACTTTCTTGACTCTTTTCTTTTTCAATTTTTTTTTCTTTGAACCGTGATCATTCTTTTGCATTTTCTTGCCCTTTTCTACCTTTTCTTCTTTGGAGCTCCATCTCTTGCTTTTCCGTATCCTGCTGATTTAGAAGAGGGTGCTAGAAAATTATGTAGCCAAGGTAAGTTTAATATATTTTCATGCGGCTTGGGTATTTTTCGGTTTTCATGAAAAGAATTTATCTTCTTTCAAGCTCAATCACGGCTGACTAAGAATATAATTTTGTAAAAGAAATGGTCAAGGCTCAAGTTAATTAAAAATGACCTAATATCATATTCCAGAAATCATACTTTTGTATAATTCCTATAAAAGAATTTTAAAGACAATGCTAATAACACAATCTAACAAGTGCTAATCCAAAAAAAAATTAATGAGATTATTCAAAGAAAATTTACCGTAGAATCGAAGATGTTTACTTGAGTAGATGTAGAATATCTCTCCAAGAAAGATTGGCCCAAATTTTTCAATTGATTATACATCTCCACTATATATGCAAATAATGTGATATTTCACAAGGTTCCTGGAATAAAGAAATCTATTCGTGCTTATAAGAGTAAGTTTAAACAAAAATATTAAGATAATATACAACTAAAATATGAAAATCCCACGTGATCAGATTAAGACTATTTTACAAAGCATAGGAATATTAACCTAATTCAATTGTAAATTATATGAAATAACCCTTCTAACTTATCACACATAAGTTCCATATTGGTTATCAAAAACTAGTTTAAATAAAAACAAGTTCAAAACACACAACATATTCAAAACATAAAGTAAATTTTAAATGCATAAAGTAAAGTGCATAATGTAAAAGATGAGTGAAAGATAGTAAAGTTTTTGTAGAATATTCAGTCTGTTTAGGAAGTAGAAGGTCCTCCTCCAAAAAAATATTTAAATAGCTTTAAAAGCTCATCTTGATTCTGCTTATATTTATTCATACGCTAATTGATTTTAGTAATGCTGGTATCCATCCCTAGTAAAATCTGTCTGTTAGTTCTATCGTCTATTGGTACATATGGTTGATCCTCTTGTGGCTGTTGCTGTTCTTATGGTATGAATTCTTTAGGTACCTAGAATGGATCTTCTTGTGATTGAGGAGGTGCTTCTTGTTATTCTTCAGGCTATCCTCCATGACTCCTTTTCAATGAAGTTTTATCTAATGCTCCAAAATGGTCAACTGTCTTCCATATCGGATCAATGATAATGCCCTCGTTCCTACATACTTGAGAAACTAACATAGCATATGAGAGTGATAGTTTCTTTCTATCCACAACAAGTATCATTTGGTCTATGATTATGTTCGACAGGTTAATTGTGTGTTCCATTCCAAATGCATATAAAAAATAAGTCTGCTCAGTATAAATTTGATTCTATTGGGCTCAGAGTAGCAAATTATATACTGTTATCAAATTCAAGATGCGGTATTTTTCAGTCAGTTCTCTTTACTTTATGTATTTATTTGGTCTACCCCAAGCAAATTCTGGTTTCCCCGTCACTTCTCTTCCTATAACATTTAAATCAGGTAATTAGGTGTACATGTATTGTGGGTTTTTTGGTTTTTGCATGGGTTGAAAGAAATCGGTTATAGTAGCCAGTGCAACTCAAAAAATATTACCACGTACGAACACATGTAATTGTCTTTCCCTAACTATTTTAGTATTACTATAAAATTCCCGAACTAAGCAGTCATAAGCAGGAACAAATAATCTAACATAATGTAACCATCCCCTTGTTGGTGGCACTTCTTGTCTTGCCACTGGGGTGCTACTATGCCCTTGGCTCCTCCTAAAGGATGCCTTGTTAAGTGGCCCCATTGGATTTTGGATCTCCATCTCGGGCCTTAGCCTCACCCCATTATCAGTGCATATCTCAGTCACCAAAGTACCAAAAGGGAGTACACTCCTTTTTTGCATCACACCCCTTCTTCATTTCACTCAGAATCAGCAAGGAGAGGTCAATGTTGTGGCCTCTTCCCAGTGTATAGAGCTAGCGAGCCATTTCAGGCAAAATCTCATTTTTCGGTCCTATGGGGGCGAGGTCAAACCCCGCAATTAAATTTAGCATTTTGTACTTGTTGATGAGCTCCCCTTGTTTTAAAAATCTCCTTCCTCCCCATGAAAAATCAAACAACCCCGTTTGCTCTTTTCCAACCATATCCAACTCAACATTCTTTTTTGGCGGGTAAGTTGGGTTTTGTACCCGAGGCACCTCTTGCCTCACTTCTTTGATGTATGCTTCATCCACATCAATGTGGTTTCCTCTTACGCATGTCCGGATTGTGCCGTTGAAGATCTCGGTGTTGGATTAAAACTCCCTCACCAAGTCAACAACGGCGTCCCCACCATTCCTCAAATACCACACCCAATTCCTCCTCTCCATTTCCTCCAACAAATGGGTTGGTCCAACCCAAGTTATACCCAAAAAGTCTAGGGTCACAGTGGTAAAAAATGATGTAAATGAACTAGTACCAACTCGAGTCATCACAAGATGGAGGATGTGCATTGACTATCGAAAACTCAACTTGGTGACAAAGAAAGACCATTTTTCTCTTCCTTTTCTTGGTCAGGTTCTAGAGAGAATTGCAAGCCATGAATTTTACTATTTTCAAGATGGGTATTCCGGGTACAATCAAATTGAGATAACATTAAATGACTCGGAGAAAATCACATTCACATGCCCCTTTAGCACCTTTGCATTCAAAAGGATGTCATTTGGACTTTGTAATGCTCCTGTAACATTTCAAAGATGCATTCTAAACTTGTTTAGTGACATGGTTAAAAAAAAATTGGAAGTATTCATGAATGACTTATCTGACTATGGTGACTCATTTGATTTGTGTTTAGCAAACTTAGAAAAGGTGTTGATAAGGTGTAAGGAAGCCAAACTGGTGCTCAATTAAAAAAAATGTCATGTCATGGTAACGCAAGGCATTGTCTTAGGTCACATTGTGTCATCTGAGGGCATGAAAGTTGCCAAGGCAAAAATAGACCTAATTGAAAATTTACCCGCCCCTAAGACTGTAAAGGATGTCTGATCATTCCTAGGACATGCATGTTTTTATAGGAGATTTATAAAATATTTCAGTACCATAGCCAAACCCATATGTCATCTCCTGAATCAGGACGTAATCTTTGCGTGGAATGAAGCATGCCAAAAAGCTTTTGATAAGCTTAAAGGTATGTTAATTTTTGGTCCAATAATACAACCCCTTGACAGGACTCTACCCTTTGAACTAATGTGTGATGCAAGTGATTATGTTATATGTGTTGTGTTGGGCCAAAGAAAGGATAAGAAATCACATGTGATTTACTACGCAAGCAAAACTTTGAATGATGCTCAAATGAATTATTCAACAACTAAAAAAGAATTGTTTGCTATAGTTTTTGCTTTGAAAAAATTTCATTCTTATCTTGTTGGTTCTATTGTTACTGTGTTCACTGACCATGCAGCGTTAAAATTTTTGCTCACAAAGAAGGATGCCAAGCCTAGGCTTTTAAAATGGATACTCTTGCTTTAAGAGTTTGATATGATCATTAAAGACAAAAAAGGCATTGAGAATGTGGTAGTAGATCATCTGTCCAGATTAACATATGAATTTCATGAAGATGGACTGCCAATAAATGAAATTTTTTTTGATGAACAACTGTTCACGATTGATGAGACACCATGGTACGCTGACATTGCTTATTTCCTTGCTACTGGTATGCTCCCTCCGTCCTTTACCTTGATGGACAAAAAAAAATATGAAGGAAGTTTGTAACTTCTTTTGGGAGGATCCCTACATATTCAAGTATTGTAAGGATCAAATCATAAGGCATTGCATCCCTACTCATCAAAGCAGACAGACAATAACATTTTGTCATTCTGAAGCATGTGGTGGCCATTTCTCATCAAAGAAAACCGCTACAAAAATCTTGCAATGTGGTTTTTGCTGGCCCACACTTTTCAAAGATGTCTATGCCTTTAGTTTAACTTGCAATAGATGCCAAAGGTTGGGAAGCATTTCTAAAAGAAACATGATGTCTTAAACTTCATTCTGGCGATTGAAATTTTCGACCATAGGGGCATCAATTTTAAGGGACCATTTCCCCTTGCTTTGGCAATCTATACATTTTAGTGGCTATAGACTATGTATCCAAATGGGTTAAAGCAATTTCATGCCGAAATAATGATCACCGCATAGTGATCAAGTTTTTAAAAGAAAATATTTGTCCCGATTTAGAATTCTTAAATCAATTATAAGTGATAGGGGTGCTCATTTTTGCAATCGTCCCTTCTGAAATTTGAGAAAAAAGTACTTATTTTTTCACAAAATTACAACCCCTTATCACTGTAACGCCCCAAAACATACCCTGGACGGCATTACATTCTAAAATCATTCATATCCTGAGAGCACTAATATAATTCTATAAGAAACAAGACTTCATTTGTCATTCACGAATATTTACAACATTATCCAAAAGAATAAGCCCAAGTCATGACTATTACATCTCAAAAATTAATTAAAGAAGCGCAGCTAAATAAAAAAAAAAAGAAGCTAGACTACGCAATGTTTCAAAAGAATGTCCTAGTCTAGTATAAAAGGAAAGAAGGTCGTTCTATGCGTCCACCTCGGTATCCACACTCTCTTCAAGTGGAGTCTCCCAAGTAGCGGGCTCCTCGACCCTTACGTCCTCCTCAAGCGGGTAATCTAAAAAATGTTAGCAGTAGGGGGTGAGCACAAAGCTCTGTAGAAAAATTCTCTCAAACCCATACAAAGTTTAGGAAAACATTTAAAACGGTCGGTCTCATTTTTAACATAATATAGATACATAATTTGAAATAAAGCAGTGATATTTAAAAAAAAAGACCTCAAGTTTATTAAAAAACATTACTTAAAAGAATAAATGAGCACCACATACAAATAATAATCATTAATGGCCATAAACAATTCTCAACAATTCTTTCGGTAGGTGGCATACTTTGTGGTAACCTCCACCCCTTTTTTGGTCACCTTTGATTCTCAAGCATCCTTACCAAGAACCTCTTGAGAATGGATGAGCATCCTTACATAGAACCTCTCACCAATCACTACATTGTTTGTCAAGCATCCTTACAGGGAACCTCTTAGGAAGGGGTGAGCATCCTTACAAGGAACTTCTCACTCATGTACGTCCCAAACAACCTAACCAAGCATACAATTCCAACATTTATCTCAATTTACAAGCATCTATCCAAAATTCCCAAAATATATCATGCAACAATTCTACAAACAACTGAGAAAAATACATGAGATCACAATGACATCATTTTTCTATCCAACACAAAGCACTACAGTTTTAAAATTCATAATAAATAAAGCATTTAAGAAGGAAATGCATTACTCTCCAAAAATTAGGGTTTTAAATCTAGAAACGAGATTTCATGGGTATTAAACCCTAACTTTGTTCAAAACATGTAATCTTTGCAAAAAAAAAAAAATCTAAGAGATGATGATTTTATAGCATATATATATACCATTGATAGCCAAAACATACATACATACATATATATATATACTCTAGCCTCAATGTAAGTGAATGAGAGAAAACACTTACCTTCAATCCAAAGTTCCAACTCAAGCTTTAGTGACCTCTTTTCTTCCTTTCTTCTTCTCCTTTATCTTCTCCTAGAGTTCTAAGGGGTTGGGGTGAGAGTGGAGTGGGAGAATAGGAGAAAATGGGATAAAAATGAGGTTTTAAGACACACCAATCCCGAATTTTACTGTTCTTGGGTTGTTTGGGTTGTCTCCAAATTTACGATTTTGCCACTAAACATTCCAATTTTATCCATATGACTATCCTAAGGTTTTTTGACGTTATGGATTCATTTTTAATGTTATTTTAATCTAAAAATATTTATTTTTATGATTTATCTCAACACCAAAGTTACTGTACACCCGAAATAGTAAAGTTTCTATTTTACCCATCCGAACCGGCTATTAATGAAGTCTTGCGATGTTTTTAAATAAAAGGTGATCAAGGGTGCTTATTAAAGCCTTTTATACTTATTGGAAGCCTAAATGTACTCATTATTCTTATATTTTGATTTAGGATGCAAATGGAGACGTTAAATGCAAAACGAAGCTAATAGGACGATTTCAACATTGTTTCGTTATCTGGGCATAACTCTCTCATCCGAGCTCCGATTGAGATGATTCAAGATTATATGGAATTCTAAGAAAGATCTATACAACTTTCATGTTTTGAGTTTTGAGAGATATTGACTGAATCAAGGTCTAAATTGGGCTTGAAGTTGCAGCCAGTGCATTATTCACGTGTACTGTTCAAGCTAAATGGGACTGTTTTGACATTGCTTCGTTATCTGGGCATAACTCTCTCATTCGAGATCCGATTAAGATGATTCAAGATGATACAAAATGATAAGAAAGAGCTCTACAACTTTCATGTTTTGAGTTTTGAGAGATATATCTGTATCAAGGTCTACATCGTGCTTGAAGTTGCAGGCAGTGCACTGTTCACAGCCTGTTTCATCCCTTTTTCCATTTCCAATCCATTCTTAAGCCAACCAAATCCAACCCAAACCTCTCCAACACATATTTCTACACCAAAAATATTTAATACAAGTTCTAGGACCTAAAATTTCATATTTTCACTTATTAAAACTAAATTTCAACTATTATTTCCACTAACATTCTAAATCTCTACTTTTCCAATCTACCAAATTCAAACACACATCACTACACATATCCACATTTTTACAACAATTATTTACCATATATCTATATACCTATATAAATGAAAATGCGGGGTGTTACAATCCACCCCCTTAAAGAAAGTTTCATCCTCAAAACTTACCTCAAGTAGCGAACAAATATGGATACTTCTCCCGCATTTCTTGCTCTGGTTCTCATGTAGCTTCCTCCACTCCATGGTGTTGCCACAAAACCTTCACCAACCTGATAACTTTGTTGCGAAACACTTTTTCCTGGGCATCGAGACTTTCTACCGGTTGTTCTTCGTAGGTTGCTCCTTCTTGAATTTCAATCTCCTCCAAGTTCACGACTGGAGTTGCATCCGAGTGACACCTTCTCAACTTGGACACGTGGAACACGTCATGTACTCCGGATAGCTAGGCTGGTAGTCGAAGTTGATATGCCGCCATGCCTACCGCTTTGATTACCTCAAATGGTCCGGTATATCTTGGCGCTAACTTTCCCTTCTTGCCAAATCAAAACACGCCCTTCTTGGGTGACACCTTGAGAAATGCGTAGTCTCTCACCTTGAATTCTAATGGTCTTCGTCTGTGGTCAGCATAGCTCTTCTGTCTACTTTGCACCATCCGCAGCCTCTCTCGGATGAGTTGAATCTTCTCCGTAGTTTCTCGAACAATGTCCGGTCCAAATAAACTACTCTCGTCGGCTTCTAACCAACACGTCGGTGATTAGCATGGTCTTCCATATAATGCTTCATACAGTGCCATCCCAATACTTTCCTGATAGCTGTTATTGTAAGAAAACTCCACCAACGGTAAGTGGTCGCTCCAACTCTCCTTGAACTCCAACGCGCAAGTGCGTAACATATCCTCCACAATCTGTATCACCCTCTCGGATTGGCCATCCGTTTGGGGATGAAAATTTGTACAGAAGTGTAACTCCATCCTCATTGCTTGTTGTAGACTCTGCCAGAATCTCGCCACAAACCTAGAGTCACGATCCAACACAATCGAGAACAGAACGTCGTGTAACCTCACTATCACACAGATATATAGCTGGCTCAAAGTCTCGATTGTATCTGTGGTCTTCATACCCAAAAAGTGAGCGGACTTGGTGAGTCTATCCACAATGAACCACGCTACATTATGCCCGGGCGACGTCCGTAGTAAACCCGACGCGAAGTCCATGGTGATGTGATTTCACTTCCACTCTGGAATAGGCAAAGACTGTAAGACACCTCTTGGCCTTTGATGCTCAATCTTCACCTGCTGGCACACTACACATTTTGCCACATTCTTGGCCACATCTCGCTTCATTCCCCTTTACCTATACTGACGCTTCATGTCCCTATACATATTTGTGCTACTGAGGTGGATATCAAACTAGGAGCGATGAAACTTTCCAAGTATCTCCTCCTATAGGGATGAATCATGGGGAATACATAGCTTTTCCCCATATCTTATCTCTTCATTCTTCCAAGACCATTCTTCAATCGCTTCTCCATTCTCCAATCGGGCTAATCCAATCGAGTTCTGAATCCAGGCATTGCAACTCGACTACCTGTCGCCGAAGCGTCGGTTGAGCTACAAGGTTGAATAAATATGGTTGATATTCTGGTCCATCCACCCATAGATCGTACTCCTCAAATGTATCAATCATTTTTCACCTATTTACTGCAAGAGAGTTGATTTTACCCTGAGACTTCCTGCTAAGAGCGTCGGCAACTACATTGACCTTCCCCGAATGGTAGTTGAGCGTGAACTCATAATCTTTCAAGTACTCAATCCACCTTCTCTGTCGTAGATTCAAGTCTTTCTGTGTGAAGATATACTTGAGGCTTTTATGGTCCATGAACACTTGAAATTTCTCCCCGTATAAATAACATCTCCACAACTTAAGAGCAAACACCACCGCAACCAGCTCCAAGCCGGGAGTGGGATAATTTTGCTCATGCACCTTAAGTTTTCTCGAGCCATAAGCCACTATCTTCCCTCCTTGCATTAGAAAGCATCCCAAGCCTCGTAGTGAAGCATCGGTGTAGACATCATAGCCTTCCCACTTCTCGGAATAATGAGGATAGGTCCCGTCGTCAACTTCTCCTTCAAGGTGCGAAAAGCTAGTTCACACGCTTGAGTCCACAAAAATTTCTCCCCCTTCTTTGTAAGGCGAGTCATTGGCATCACAAGCTTGTAGAACCCTTCCACAAACCTACGAAAATAGCCTGCTAACCCCAAGAAACTCTGTACTTCTGTTACGTTCTTTGGTGGTTCCCATTTCATCACGGCCTCAATCTTTGTGGGATCAACCGTTACTCCTTGCTCGGACACAACATGTCCAAGGAACTACTCTTCCTTCATCCAAAACTCACACTTGCTCATCTTCGTATATAACTTATGTTCTCTCAATGTTTATAGCACAATAGAAATAAGACGAGCATGTTCCTCCTAAGTCTATGAGTAAATCAATATGTCATCAATAAACACAATGACAAATTGATCGAGGTAAGGCTGGAAGACTCTGTGCACCAAATCCATGAAGGCTGCGGGGGCATTAGTCAATCCGAACGGCATCACCATATACTCAAAATGACCATACCGGGTACCAAAAGTAGTCTTACGAATATCCTCCTCCTTAATCCGCAGCTGATAATATCCCATGCGAAGATCAATCTTGGAGTAATACTTCGAACCCTTCAACTGATCAAACAAGTCATCAATTCTCGGCAACGGATACTTATTCTTCACGGTAACCCGATTCAACCTCTGGTAATCCGTGCACAACCGTACGGTCTCATCCGTTTTCTTCACAAAGAGGACCGGGGCTCCCTAAGGTGAAGTTCTTAGACAGATAAACCCAATCGCCAACAATTGATCCAACTGCTTCCTTAGCTCCTTCAACTCCAAAGGTGTCATCCGGTAGGGAGCAATGGGTATGGGTTCGATTCCCGGATAGAGATCGATCTTGAACTCAATTTCCCTATGTGGCGGTAATTCGGGTAATTTCTCGGGAAAAACATCCAAAAACTCCGATACAATTAACACCACATCCGTATGGATTTTATCCCTGTCATCTCCTATCAAGCTAACTAAGAAACTCAAATGACTTTCCGCTTTCGCCTTTAAGAATCTACTACTCGTAGTAGGAAATGGATGGGAAGAATCTTGGTTATTCACAAAACTGAAAACTCCTCCTCCTGGCAACTGAAATGTAATTCGCTTTCGAAAACAATCCATTACCGCCCAGAAAGCAGACAACAAGTTCATTCCAAAAATCACATCATACCCCTTCATCTCTAAAGCAATCAAATTCACAATCAAATTGTGTTCCCCAATGCGAAGTACGCTACCCTTGCAGACTCGGCTAGTATTTAACCGTTCTCCCGTGTGCAAGTTAATGTTCATAACATGCTCTAGCTTCGCGAAACTCAATTCCAAATCAAGTGCATATGTCATGCGCACAAATGAGTGTGTTGCACCGAGGTCAAATAATATTCGGGCCCAAGAATTATAAATAAGGACGATACCTTCCACAACGGCATTGGAAATGTCCTCCTCCGGCTGAGTCAAAGCAAATACTCGCCCTTGGTCGACGCCGCCGGGGGCTTGAGCTTGTATCGGTCGCTACAGTATAGGCCTCGGTGGTGGTGGTTGGGCTGCTGGTACCTGTCTGGTAGTCTGGATAGGCCCCTGAAATGGAAAAACTAGGTAATGCATCCGAATATGTCCCATACCTCCACATGCAAAGTAGGATCGTGGGGTAATACCAGTTTTAGTCTAAGTGTCTACCTCTCCTCGGGCTGTCAAAAGTCGTTGTAAATCTGTCTAGTCTGGGTGACGGTATGGTGTCGGTCTCTGTGCCCCACTAGTGCTAGCACCCATCCGGATTGGACCTCCTCTCGAGAAGCCCTGTTGTCGCTAGCTATCCTCTATGTCTCTCTCTACTAGTGCAGCTCTGTCCACCAAGTCCCCAAAATCACGGATCCTGAGAGCCACCAATTTCTCCCTAATGATCGACCTCAGACCCTGCTCGAAGCGCTTGGCCCTGTCGGCCTTAGTAGATATAAATCTCGTAGCATAACGGGAAAGCTCATCGAACCGCCTCTCATACTCAGCCACGGTCATACTACCCTGTCGTAGTACAAGAAAATCCGCCTTCATTCGATCTCTGACAGATTCAGGGAAGTACTTATCTTGGAAAAGTTGATCGAACTCTTCCTAAGTAAGGGTGTCGGTGTCCCTTCTCCTCTTTATGACATCCCACCAATAGTCAGCCTCCCCCTCAAACAGGTAGGTCGCCAAACCAACTCTCAACTCCTTGGCAACTCCCATGCCATCACAGATATTCTTCACTCGGCGGATACATCTATCCGCCTCCAAGGGATTGGAGCTCCCTTGAAAGTTGGGTGGTCGTTGTCTTAAGAATTC
>CM042198.1:1724186-1743006 GCA_023539305.1 Ilex asprella
CCTAAAATTACCCCCTCCCAAGACCATTCCCACATCAAACACCCCCACTTTCACCAAAAAATCAAGATTTTCAAAGCCCTCACAAGCTTAAAACCGACAACACCATGCCAAGGGTCAAGCTACCTGCCAGGTGCACTCCACCAAATTAGGAGCCTAATTTTGTGGAGGAGGTCATCGAGGAGAGAGGAGGAAGACTCATTGTGCAGAGATATGATCAATCACATTTCCCCTCTGTTCTCAAAGTTGATATGTGCAAGAATTTCTACCAAAACCACGCTGTAGTATGTGAGCGAGAAGTGGTGTTGACTGATTTTTTGGATTTAGGTATTTTTACATATATGGAGAGGAGAGGGTGGTTGTTGTATTTAAGAAATGACAGGGTGGCCATGGTTGACTTGGTGCGGGAGTTCTACTCCAACGCCGAGATCATCAATGGGGCAATTCGAACGTAAGTGAGGGGGTATATATTGATGTACATGAGGACTACATTAGGGAGTTAAGATAAGATGTGCCTCGGGTGCAAAACCCGACATACCCCAAAGAAAGAATGTGGCGATGAATGTTGTGGGGGTGGAATTGACTGGGGTGGCTACCTTTTCATGGGTGGGGAAGAAATTTTTAAACAAGGGGAGCTCACTGATAAATACAAAATGATAAATTTGATTGTGGTGTCAAACTTTGCTCCAATATGACAAAAAAATGAAATCCTCCTCGACATGGCCTGGATGCTTTACGCACTTTTAAAGGGCCAAAGCATCGACCTCCTTGATGAGCCGGTTTTATACCTACGAATTGAGTACTTTCAGCTTGATGAAATTGCAAGTTTTTGATTATTTTATGTTCATTTTTTTGTGTGTTTTGATGTTATTTGGTAGGAATCATCATTTGAAAACAAACAAGATCATTTGAAAGGAAAAAATATCACTTTGGAGGCTAAATGTTGAATTTTTGAAGGCTGAACAATAAGGAGAGTTAAAGGCTAAAAACATACCAGCGCTGAAAAATAGCGCTTTTCAGCGCCCCGGCACCCACTTACTGCCCTTGTAGCATTGATCCAACACCTTTTCAGCGTTCCCGCGCTTTTTTGGCTTTGGACTTGAATTCGGGCAAATTTTGAGTTTTTTTTAACCGAAATTGGACTCTAATGCCTCCTATATGCTAGGGTTTGAGTGCGGATATAAAAATAATGATTTGGGGGCTGAAAGGAGAGGAAAACACTCTTGAAGGCTAAAGAGAAAGTGAAGATTGCAAGTAAGTTTTCATTCTTTTCTCTTACTTTTTCTTCTTGATTTTCTGAGATATTGTTTAATTTGAGAAGGATGTTTTTTAATTACATTATGAACTAAATTCTTATTAAGATTGCAATGGAACTTAATGCTTAGGTAAATTGCTTTACTCTCGTTTCTAATTCTTGTTGATCATTTATGAGTTATTTTTCATATTTTGTGCTTAATGTATAATTGTTTGGCCATCAATTAATTTGCTTCTCCAGATGAAACTGAGAGATGAATTCTAGGGATAGATCGAAATATGATGACATGCGTCAGGTCAATTCTTCTTCGGATTGAATTGTTGGGTTTGTGTATAGGATAGGAATATACCTATATGTCATGTGTAACTTTTGTGAGATTTTGAACTTAATGAATCTATTCTAACTTATTTTACATAGGAATATAGTAATTTAATTGGGAAAGATATTTTTATCTTACTATCGGAAGAGGTTTGATAAATAATTTTGAAGTCTCGTTTAACAACTTATTTTGATCAATTAACTGGAAAGAGAGTGGAAAGATTTATACAAAGCATTAGGGGAAGTTGTAAACTTAAATTCTTCTATCTGGTAAATTCAACCCTTGGTTATTAAATCTAGCTTAGTTTTAAATAAGTCATTTCATAGTTCAATTCCAATTGTTTAAATAAAATTAAATTAATACAAAGTTAGTACTTGAAATTTATTAGTAATAATTCTGTATGGGAATGATAATCTACTTATCACTTTATTACTTGTTGATCGTGTACACTTGCACATAAATTATCATTATCAAATTTGGACAACAAGTTTTTGGCGTCATTGCTGGTGAATTATTCTAGTAATTATTTCAATATTAATTTCAATCAATTTGATGTTAGTTTAAACTTATTTAATTTTCGATTTTAATTGTTTTCATTTTTTGTTTTAATTATTTTTGCAAGTACTCTTGAATTTTGTGTGCAAACACGATCTATAGGTCAGGAGATACTATTGTACGAAGATGAAATCGAAAGAAGGCTCCGAAACTTGCGAAAGGAGTGTCAAGAAGTAAACAACCAAAAAGCTATGGCTGAAGATGAACAAAAATCGTTAACGGATTATGCTATACCGCTTGTTACGAAAATACAATCAAGCATTCAAAGACCCACAATTCAAGCAAACAATTTTGAGATCAAGCCGAGTACGATTCAAATGATTTAGAATTCAATGCAGTTTGGGGGTTTGCCTGACGATGACCCAAACAATCATTTGGTGAGTTTTTTTAGAGATTTATGACACATTCAGATACAATGAAGTTTCTGAAGATGCTATTAGACTCTGAATTTTTTCTTTCTCACTTCGTGATAAGGCAAAGAGTTGGTTATATGCTTTGCCGTCGAGTTCTGTTACCACATGGACAGATTTAGCTCAAAAAATTTTAGTTAAATTCTTTTCACCAACAAAAACTACAAGGATGAGGAACGACATCACTTCATTCGCACAGCATGATTTTGAGACTCTATATGAAGTATGGGAGTGATTCAAAGACTTACTCCAAAAATACCCTAATCATGGTATTCCTAAATGGTTGCAAGTTCAAATGTTCTACAACGGGTTGTTTAGTGCAACCCGAACCAATATTGATGCAGCTACAGGAGGGGTATTAATGGAGAAATTTTTTGATGAAGCTTATGAGTTATTGGAGACAATGGCTGCCAATAATTATCAGTTGCCCTCTACAAGGATCAATCAGCCAAAGGTGGCAGGGATTTATGAAGTTGATATAGTTACTACACAGGTTGCTACATTATCAAAGAAGATTGATGTTATAGGGGTGTAGCATATTCAAAGTGTGGCAGCTGTTTGTGAATTGTGTGTCGGGAACCATCCAAGTAATCAATGTGCAATTAATCCTGAATTAGTACAATACATTGGTAACCACAACAGGCAACAATATACCAACAATTACAACAATTATAACCCTGGTTGGAGGAATCATCCGGGCTTTTCATGGAATAATAATCAAGCCTAAACTTATGCTCTAACACAATCATACCCACCATGCTTTTAAAATCAAGCTCCACCACAACAGGAAAAAAAGTCAAATTTAGAGGAGCTGTTGTGCAGGTACATATCACAAAATGAGACAAGGATGAACATTATGGAAGTATCAATCCTAAAGCTGAAAAACCAAATGGATCAGCTTGCTCATGCCATTAATAACCAACCTCAAGGCACTCTACCTAGTGATACAGAGATCAATCCTAAGAGGGAAGGTAAGGAGCACTGCAATGCTATTACTTTACGAAGCAGAAAAGAGTTACCTGAGGTTGTTGGTGGAACTCCAAAACAATCACATGAAAATGATAGTGAGGGTAAAAAAAATGAAAGATAGCAAGATTATGGATCATGAAAAAAAGAAGATGATCCAATTGCATGTTCTAATGGAGGTAATCTGAAACCTATTGTGCCTCCCGTACCGTTTCCATAACGTTTGCAGAAACAAAAGTGGGATAAGGAGTTCTCTAAATTCATGGAAGTGTTTAAAAAGCTCCAAATAAATACCCCTTTCATAGAAGCAATGGAGAATATGCCTAACTATGTGAAATTTTTGAAGGAAATTCTGTCAAAGAATAGAAAACTAGGCGATTTTGAGACAGTGACACTTACAGAGGAGTGTAGTGCTATCCTTCCAAAGAAGCTACCACCAAAGTTCAAAGATCCGAGTAGCTTTACAATTCCTTGAACAATAGGCAGTCAGTTTTTCAGGAAAGTATTATGTGACTTGGGAGCTAGTATTAATTTGATGCCGCTCTCAATTTACAAGAAATTGGAGTTGAAAGAAGCAAAGCCTACTAATGTAACATTGCAGCTTACAGATAGATCACTCACTTATCCAAGGGACACAGTTGAGGACGTTCTAGTGAAAGTGGATAAGTTCATTTTTTCAGCTAATTTCATAGTGTTAGATTGTGAGGAAGATATGGAAATACCTATTATTCTTGGGCAACCATTCTTAGCAACGGGGAGAACACTTGTCAATGTACAAAAATGTGAGCTAACTGTACGAGTCCAAGATCAAGAGGTTACATTCAATGTATTTTCAGCTATGAAATTTCCAAAGGAATCGAAAGAATGTTTTCGGGTTGATTTGGTGGAAGATGTAGTGAATGGGGTATTCGTAGGAAGTTGTATTTCACATCCTCTTAAGAACGCCGAGCTATATAAAGAGGAAGTGTTCCCGCATGGATCGGTTGAAGTCGACGAAAGAAATTTGAAAAGAACTCTCAAGGTGAATGAGCAGAGATTGAAGCAATATTGGGGTAGCAAACCAGGATGAAACAGAAAGTAGTCAGGCTGAAGACTATAAAACAAGTGCTATTTGGGAGGCTACCCTAATTTTAGCTTTTAATTTTTATTTTTGTTTGTGTCAATTTAGTTTTTAGATTATTAGTGTATTTTAATTACTGGGTCAATTTCTTGTAGGTACCGAGGACCAAGAAAAAAAAAAGGGTAGCTTAAACAAGCCAAAGAAGGAGCCAAGCGCCTACCTAGCGCCTAGGCGCGCCCCAGCTGTCCAAACAACTCCCAAACACATAATTTTAGCCTTATAAACACCCCAATTGCTCCAACACATAATGTCAGCCTTCTAAACACCCAAAACTACTCCAAACTCAGAATTTCAGCATCATAAGCACCCAAAACTGTTGTATATATATGAACAACTACCCAACCAAACCAACTCCTACCACTCCCAAAATTCCAAACTTCTAAAAATACATACACCCCAATTATTTTCACCCAAAAATCCATTCAATCATCTTAAATATTTCAAAATTCTTTACACCACAATCTTATCTCTCAACTAGCCCTAAGGATTTCTTCATTCTCCATGGGCAACGTCAATCTTTGCATCATTCATTCTATATGGGTAAAGTTTGAACTTGTTTAAATGCTTGTGGGAGACGGTTTTGTGATTTATTTGGGAGGTACTACATACTTGGGATGGTGTAGTAGTGCAAAGTTGGGCATTGCACACAAAGTGTTTGTTAAATTCCCAAAGTGGAAACAAAGCTTAGTTAGCTAGTTGTTTTTACTTGGTTTAAGTTGTTGTGGAGCTTCTTAATTAAGTATTCATCATATCTTCAAAACGCCAAAGAGGGGAAAGCTCTAAATCTTCCAAACCATACGACAAGAAGAGATTTGTTAGCAAAGCAATGTCGGAGAGATTTCATACATGGCTGGCGAAAAAGGTATTGATTCCCGAAAGCGGCCTTCGCCCAACTGAGACAAATGATGGGTGTATACATGACATGATTATGCAGCGTGGTTGGTTAAAATTCATAGAACAGCTGGAGGCCGCCGCCATCCCCATTGTAAAAGAATTTTATGCCAATGCCAAGGAGGCCGACAACCATGTGGTTCAAGTCCGAGGTAAAGAAGTTTCGTTTGACCATGCAACCATCCTTGCTTATTACAACGCAGCAAATATGTCAGACGACGATGAGTACACGACATACAGAATAGAAGAACTCGACTTGGACGAGGTGATTAAGTGTCTATGTAAGTCAGGTGCTAAGTGGACATTAAAGGAGACAAAGAAGGTTCAATTTTTACATAGTGAGCTAAGCCAGATTGGGAAAGCGTGGTACTACTTTCTATGTGCTAAGCTAATGCCTACCACACACTTTTCTAAATTAATCTGTGACAGGGCAGTTTTACTCTATTGCATAGTTATTGGAAAAACCATTAATGTGGGCTAGGTTATTCAAGACTCCATAACAAAGGCTATTAAGGGAGGTTCAACTAGCGGGTTGCCTCACCCACCATTAATTTACGAACTATATAAGAAGGAAAAAGTCACATGGAGTACTAATGAATTAGTTCAACAATCGCAAGTGCCAATTGATCATCAAATCATTAGCCACTTTAAAGTATGGAAAGGTGGTTTCTCTAATCATAGGGGTGTCCGGTATGTTATGGTGGATATGCCTCACAATTTTGGCAAACCATCAGAGCCTACTCTTCCCATTACTACCACATCGTCTCAATCACCTATGGAGAGTCTAGTTGTTGAGATGTGTGGATTGCGTCGAGCCACAAGAGCTACGTAGGGATCTTGACGTCAGTCTAAACGCAATAACAGACTTGCACATCGATTGGATTCATTCATGGAGTACTCAATGAAATTCAATTCCAAACTAGTCAAAATGTTTAACAATGGTGGATTCAACTCGGGCATATCTCCAGCACAGTGCCCTAGTCCACATATGTTTCTTGAATACACCCCCGACTCAGCGGACGACGACGACGCTGACAACGATGCTGACTAGCGAAGTTTAAGGGAAGCCCTTTGTATTAATTTTTTCTACTTTATACATTAAGGACAATGTTCACTTCAACTTTGGGAGTGTTTCTTGTTTGCATTTGCATTATTAGGTATGCATTTAGACAGCGCTTTTTGCACTAAAAAACATGTTTTAGCATAAATTGAGCACTAGGTTGATTGAATTTGATCATGACCAAAGATGAATGGGATTAATTATTAATTCAATGGAAATTAATGAACATGTTGAGTTTGTAGTTTGACATACTAGTTGGTTTTACATTGTTTGTGTTCTTTTCATGCATGAGCACATATTCATCTGTTTGGTTAGTTATTTTTTAGAGAATATATTTGGTTAAATGCTTGTGGGAGATATCATTGAAACTTTAGAAAACTTATTTAAGCGTCATTCAAAGTGAATTGAGGTATTCATATAAGTTTGGGGGAAATATTGGTTATGATGGTTTAGTATAAAAAAAGAAAAAAAAGTTTTTAAAAATTATTTTGATTTGATCATTCATGAGTTAGAAAAAAAAATATAGAATGACAAGAAACAAGAGATGGAGCGTAAAACGCACTCACTCATAAACACATGTTGAGAACGAAATACAGCGTAAAACGCACTCGTTCAAGAAAAGACGATATGGAGCGTAAAACGTACTCGCTCAATAGGAGGTGAGATAGAGCATAAAATGAACTCACCAAATGAATGGAAAAGAAAAAAATGAGAAAAAAAAAACAAATATTTAGACCTTCTAGTTATATGGTTGCTTCAATAAGCGGAGGTTGATGTGAAATGTAGGTCCGTAAAGTTAATATTGAATATCATCTATGAAGCATTTGATTACGTTAAAGTATTTGGATGATGATTAGCTTGATAGTTCTGATATGTACATGTATTTAAAGGATCATGAGCAGAGGTAAAATTAAGGAGCATGTTGAATTGATAGACTTTACACTATTTTGAAGTTTCCCGTGAATTATTATTTGTAGCAATTTTTTGTAGCCATTATTTAGATTCATATTCATCCATTGTTTCAGTGGTTGTTAGGGTTAATTTTTTATAGTTTTTGTTCTTAGTATTTTGCATGAGGACAAGCAAGGATTTAAGTTTTGGGATATTTAATGAGTGGGTTTTATTCCAACGAATTGAGTATTTTTGGCTTGAAGAAATTGCAAGTTTTCGATTATTTTATGTTCATTTTTATTTGTTTTGTGTGTTTGGATGTTATTTGGTAGGAATCATCATTTGAAAGCAAACAAGATAATTTGGAAAAAAAAAAAGGTCAATTTGGAGGCTAAGTGTTGGATTTTTGAAGGCTGAGCAACAAGGGAGCTAAAGGCTTAAAAACAACCAGTATTGTTCCAGTGCAGAATCAGCGCCCCTGTTCCCATAGACTGCCCATGTAGCATCGTTTTAGCGCAACTGCACTTGTGTTGGCTTAAGACGCGAATTATGACTTGTTTTGACATGAAATTGAACCCTAATGGCTCATATATGCTAAGATTTGAGTGGGGAAAAAGATATACTGATTTTTGGGGCTGAATAGAAGAGAGAAGACCAAGGATTAATAGAAAATTGAAGACAAGAATCGAAGGAAGCGGCGCGAAGAAGATCGGGATTGAAGGCTAGAGAGAAATTGAAGATTACAACTAAGTTTTCATTCTTTTCTCTTACTTTTACTTCTTGATTTTTTGAGATGTTTAATTTTAGAATGATGTTTTTCAATTACGTTATGAACTAAATTCTTATTAAGATTGCAATGGAACCTAATGTCTAGTTAAATTGATCTACTCTCGTTTCTAGTTCTATTGATCATATATGAGTTGTTTGTCATATTTTGTGTTTAATATATGATTGTATGGCTAACAATTAATTTGATTCCCTAGACGAAATTGGGAGATAAATTCTAGTGATAGATCTGAATATGATGACATCCGTCTGGTTAATTCTACTTAGCATTGAATTGCTGAGTTTGTGTATAAGATAGAAATACATATACGTCGTGTGTGACTTTTATGAGAGTTTGAACTTAATGAGTCTATTCTAAATTATTTTACATAGGAATATAGTAATTTAATTGGGAGAGATATGTTTATCTTACTATGGGAAAAGGTTTGATATATAATTTTGAAGTCTCAACTAACATCTTATTTTGATCAATTAACTGGAAAGAGAGTGGGAAGATTTATACGAAGCATTAGGGGAAGTTGTAATCTTAACTTTTTTTATCCGTTAAATTCAATCCTTGATTATCAAGTTTAGGTTTAGTTTTAAATTAGTGAATTCATAGTTTAATTCCAATTGTTTAAAATAAAATCGAATTAATATAAAGTTAGTACTTTGAAGTTATTAGAAATAATTCTCCTTGAGAACGATACTCTATTTATCACTTTATTACTTGTTGATTGTGTATACTTGCATGTAAATTGTCAATACCAAATTTGGACAACATAATTCATTGTAAGACATTTCTCATCTTTGTTTGAAGTCTTTAATGCCATGTATTTTAAGTTGTTTCATGTTTTAATCTTTCATTCCAACATTTACCATTAGTGCATTGAAGTTCTACTTTTTCAAGCTTTCAATTGGGTATTAAATGCATTCTCTCTTAGTTTATGATTTCTTGCTTTAATTTAGCTCCAACCTTTGATTTTCCCAGAATTTCTTTCCATTTCATTGTTGTTTTTCTTTCAAGCATGAGTAGCTAAGCTTTTTAGTTAGCTAATCCAAGGGAGACCTCCTCTTGGGTATGTCATTTCAACTCATCTTCTTTCCTCCCCTCGATCTACGATGGTTCGGTTTGATTGGGTTGAGAGTGGACATAGTTGTGAGTCTTTGATAGCTCTTAGGCCTAGTCACGGGTTATGCTTATATCCTCAGTTCCATCTTGTCCCGAGCTTTCCACGAATCAATCATTCATTTATGCATCATTGGAGGAAGGTTCCGAGTTGACTTGGCATTCCCATTGGAGTGAACCCTTTGGATTAGCCAACACTTGTTTCCCATTTCATTTTCTTCATAATACCATTCACAAATCAATTTCAAACAACAAAAGATTTTACACTTTGTTTCTACCAAAATCGCCTTCAAAACGATTCACATCCTTCCCCGAGAAAACGACCTTGGAATACTTACAAGTAAAACACGATACACAAAAGTCTTCTTGCACTTGGAAAGCATTTTTGTTCATCCACATTTTCAGCATTCCATTTCCCCATTTCCTTTCCCTTTCTTTTGACATCATTCCAAAGGGGAGTGACACTCCCCTTTTTACACATACACTAGACATACCTTGAGGGATGGTGTTAGTAAGTTAGGAACAATAGGAAAATAAGTCAAGCAATAAGCACCATCCGGAAGGTGGTAGTGGCATTTGAACGGTGGCCTTAACCGCCTCACCTTCTACTTTTCTCCCATTGGTCCATTGATGCAGCAAAGTTCCTTATTGACTGCCTTGGGCGTCTACTGCGTTGAACCTCCATCGGAGCCTATAAATAGGTTTGCTTAGAGTTATTTTAAGGGGAGATCTTCCACCATTAACAAGCCAGAGTCCAAGAGAAGCAATACCCTACCATAAACACTCCTAACCAAAAATTATCTTCTTCTATATTTCTTTGTATTATTTTTTACTTGGAGGGTTTAACCTCTCCCACTTTTTGGCCCTAGTTGGTAATAAGAGTGAGGGTGTTTCAACTATTCCTTGGGTAAGAATTCTTTGTGTTTGTTTATATATTTGCGTTGTATTATAATGGAATTGTCTTACCCTTCTTGCTCGTCCATAGTAATGAAGTGTGAGTAGTCCGTTTACACTCTTTAGTAAAAGGTGAAGACATGCTAAATATTGTTTGTATTTCTACCTAGGCTTTATTGTTTATACCTTCCTTAAATGATGGCTAATTTTCATTTATGTTTGGTATCGTATTACTATATGCTCATGGTTATGAGTACTGAGCTAAACTTATTGCTATATACCATTTCATCTATACACTATTATGTACTTTATGCATGATTCAATGATGCACGTAGTTGGGATCTATGTAATAACGGGGAGATTGATTATAGACGGGTTAAATCTTGTTATATCTAAGGTTTTTTATTCAATGCATAAATTGGAACTCCGTCTTCATTAAATCATAGGCTTGCCGATCAAATAGCTATAGTAAACCTTTTGAGTGGTTCACCTTTGGGTTTACCAAGGTTATTTGGTAGTTGTAAGGTGCACAGACCTTTTGGATAAGTCGTGTTTTACTTGGAAAAGTATTCCAATGTCGTTTCCACTGGAAAGGAAGTAAACCGAAGGGAAGGTGATTTTAGGAAAAGAAAATGTAAAATCTTTGTGGTTGGAAATTGTTTGGTGAAGAATGTTTTGATGAAAATGAAATGAGAAAACCAATGTTGACATTTCCAAGAGGTCACTCCACTAGGTATACCATCTCAACTCAAAACTCTCCTCTAATATGAACGATTGATTCATGGGAAGTCGAGGATGAGGCTGGTGAGTATATAAGCATAAACTGTGACTAGGCCTATGGATTATCAAAGACTCACCAAGTCATTAACCTTCAACCCAATCAAACAGAACCATTGGTCTACAAAAGATAGGAGAAGAATGAGTTAAAATCGTATACCCAAGTGAAATGCCCCTTGGTTTGGCCAACTAAAAGAGTTAGTTACTCATGCTTGAAATGGAAATGACAATGGAGTGATAGTGCATTGTAAAGATATGATGTTCTAAAGCTACTAAGTACAAGAAATCATAAGCTAAAACTAAAGGAATTTAATACCTATTTTAAAGCTAAGAAAATGAAAGACTTTGATACATTAATGGTAGAAACTTAAGGAGAGCATTAAACTAGAAAAGACTTCAAGAAGAATAATATTCAATGCATTCAATGAAGTTTTAAAAGTTCTTACAGGAGGTTCCAAGACATTGCAATGAAGAAAAAATAAAAATCTCAATTTCTCACACTAAAAACACTATTCATTCTCTTTTCCTTCAGCTCTCTTCTCAATATCTCTCTCCCTCCTTTCAATGCTGAACTCCCTCCTCCCAAAAAATGTCCATGAGAGATGGCATTCCCACCCTTTTGATGTGATTTCCAACATAAAACCATGAATTAAGGTGGCGGTGCAGGCTGTGCAAGTGGTGCAGACAATGTCTCCTCTCCCAACTGCTTCTCTCTCCTCTTTCCTCATTGATGGGCTATGCTCCAAAAGTCCAAGATAGGTGTCCCAAGGGGAGTCCTGAGTGTTGGGCGTGTCAGGGGAGCATGGAAGTTCAGTTGGCGAGCCCCTCGAAGTAGCAGAAGATTGCCTAATGAAATTTGGGAAGCATTAGTCAAATCGTACCGGTACGGAGAACTCTAGTAGCCTTAGTGTACCGGTATGCGTACCGATACGGTTTGACTGCTTTACTGATTTTCTGATTTTCTCCTCTCCTGAGCTATCCCTTTGTTATCTTTTCATCCCCATTCATCTCAAGTGGCATGGAAAGGACTTCAAAAGCCATTTTTAACCCTTTTCAACTTCAAACAAAAAATATCAACGTTGAGATTTCAATTAGCATAATTCCTAACATTTAACCTCCAAAAGAACCTAAGAAAGATGATTAGCACAAACAAAATATACAAAGTTTTATGCTAATCACACCCCTTAACTTGGGTTTTGCTAGTCCCTTAGCAAAATTTAATTTCAAAGCAAAATAGTGCAACTAACAATTGGCAATCCATATGCAAATAAACCCCAATTCAAAATTCAAAATCGAAATGCAATTAACAAAAATAAATATGGACAACATGGGATAAAACTATGATATTTCATTACTGTGTTCAAAAGTTGGAGTACACGGAGTCAAATTTCAAAAAGAGACAAAATTGGCTCACTCTCTACAGATTCTTCTACTAGGCCCATGACTCCATCCTAATTAAGTACAACCCAACACAAAAGAAAGAACAATAGCTACACACACCTACTCCTCATCATCATCACTGTCATCAACCTCTTCATACTCACTCTCACCCTCCTCATTCTTATCAGAATCCTCCTCCTCATCATCCTCACCTACCTCCACCACTATGAAAGCAGAGGACATAGATCTAGAGGGAGCATCAGTAGGTGGAGGGGGTCTTCCTGGAATAGGCCTCTGTAGGAAAGTGTGCACAAATAGTTCCTTCATCATCGCCGCCATACCATGTACAGTAACCTCTAGTGCATCCGTACTCTGGTCCATTGAGCGTGCTGGTGCAGTTGTGGATAACCCAGCAGATGAAGATGCCCCGGGGGCCTCAGAAATAGTTCTCATGGTCTTGGCATGCTTCCTCCTACTGATCCCCTTTCTTTTCTTCTTGCTAGTCCTGCCAATTGTTCCAAATTCTGGGGGGTGTGATCTTATCGGAAGCATAGCCCTTGACTTTGGGCCTGCACATGTGGGTTATCATGCTCCTGAATGGCAGCTTGATCATGGGCTTCTGTGTCTCAGCAAATTCCTTCATTTCTTGCCAAATGAGAAGTGCAAAGTCTACTGTCTTACCTGAAATGACAACATCAACAAGGTTTAACTTCTCTATATTTGGCTTCTTCTCTGCACCCCTCGGCGAAAAATTACAATAGAGAAGCTTGTTCAATAGTCCATAAGTGAGCTTCAACCTTCCACTTTGGACTATTCCCTTGAAAGTACTTGGATCCACATACATCAACTCAACCAATTCAGACATCTTCTTGGGTTGGGGAACATTATAGGGATAAACTAGTAGGGAAGAATTTGGTCTCTTATAGTTTCCAAAAAGGTTTGCAATTTCATCTGGGCTGATCATAAATACCTTACCTCGCACATTTGTCCTCAAAACCTCCACACCATCTACCTCAGTCACCTGAAGTTTTTGATAAAATTCTCTGCACATTGATAAGTTGTAGCCATCCACGGGTTCAAACCAAAACCCATACCATGTGCAGAAATAATTTTGATGGTCTCATTCCTAGGTGTAAGAGAAATGGAATCCAAATACCTCTCACAGGTGACTCTCTTTTTCTCGATCAGTCAATCTCTAGCCTCATTCTTTACTTTCTTCCTTAGTTCACGCCTATCAACGCTAGACCCCTCTCCACTTTTCTTGTGACCTCCAGAGCTTTCAAGTGGAGGAGATTCACTTCTTGTGGTTTTGGTTTGGGCCATGCACAACAACAGTTCCCCTATTGCAAAGATTTCAAGGAGGAGCGAAAGAAGACCCTCAATCGGGTCTTTGGTCTCAAGACACTCCTTTAACAATCGAGCCATTGAAGTTCCTAGGAGAGAATGGAGAGATTTTTAGGGATTTGAGAAAAATCGGCACCTAGGGTTCCAAAGGTGTGAGATTTTACCAAATTAAGGCTTAAGGATGAAAGGGGTTTATGGATTTTAGAGAGGGAAAGAGGAATTTGAGGCTTGGGGTATTTTCGAGAGTGAGAGAGAGTTAGAGAAAGAAGCTTGGGGTATTTTCGAGAGTGAGAGAGAGTTAGAGAAAGAAACAGCGGTGAGGAGTGAGGGTTTAAGCAGAAAAGTTAGATTAAAAACCCTGACTTTTAGCGTATCAGACGAATCGTACCGGTACGCGAACACCAATAGCCTCAACTTACCGGTACAGTTTGGCTGCAAGTTGAAATTTCCCCTGCTGAACAACCCATCACTACCCCTTTCCATTCTAGGTCCTCCCCTATGCATTCTAAAACTCTCTTTATGACCTCCACTCCACCCTAACATATACTCCACTTGAAAATCACAATTTTACCCTTCATGTCCAATTCATTAATGAAATTGCAATTCGATTTAAAATCTTGATACATTCAATATACACGGAATGGATTTCTATTCTCAACTATCAAAATGAACACCCAAAATACACATCATAGAAT
The DNA here is from genome assembly GCA_023539305.1 of Ilex asprella. Lineage (NCBI taxonomy): Eukaryota > Viridiplantae > Streptophyta > Magnoliopsida > Aquifoliales > Aquifoliaceae > Ilex > Ilex asprella. The sequence continues at coordinate 1,738,635 of CM042198.1, forward strand.
TCATAATCAAGGCATTCCTAAATCATGTCAAATATCTAAAACTTGAGCAATATTCCCCTATTCCGCCAGCATGAGTTATCTAACACATTTCTCACATGACTGAACTAAACATACATGAGCAACACCATAGTCTTAGATACTAGGGTAAAGTATGCACCTACAAATTAATTTTTAACTTGTGTGTGTGAATTAAACAAATAATTTAAGCATTTACGCAACAGAAATCACCTTTGATTAGCTAGCCAAATTCAGCTTCAATGCAAAACTAACCAAGGGCCACTCTTAAGCAATGAAATACACTCAAGTTATCCTAGTATGCACTCCATGTGTACATGTGAGATAGAATCTTATGTTCAAAACAAAGTGATCACATGTAATTCCAAAAATGAAGTTCATATATGAAAGTGAGGAGGCCTTGGCATAGTCTCATGGATAGAATGCTCGTGCATTAGATAGTAAAACATAACTCATCATTTTCTTTGAATTTATGCACCACCCATGATTCTCTAGATCACTTAGGACTTTAAAGGTTGTAATGGGGCCTTTGGGTGATATCTAGGTAAAAGAAATGACGGATATAGGGTAACAAAGAGAGTTGTTATGAGTGAAAGACCTTTATTTTAGAAAAGCACTTCCCTTTTATAGGATTTTGGTTCTCGTATCATCACCACTCTCTTTGTTTCTTTTCTTTCTTTTCCGTGAAATTTCCCCCTTTTTTTCTCTTCCTTCTCTTCTTTCACCCATTTTTCTCCTTGTATTTTTCATTCTTTTCTGTTCAACTCATTGAGTTTCAACCTCATTCATCCTTTTTGTTTGCATTTACACACCACAGTTCCTTCTTTTGCAATCTCTCATATCTATTAGGAACAACCAAGATAAGGTAGACATTTCTTATTTTCATTGGCTTGGTCAAATGTGTGGCACAGAAACGAATTCAATCAAAGCTCAATCACGGCACTAGGGATAAAATTTGCACAAGAGAAAGGCAAAGGTTTGACATATTCAAAGATGGCCTAAAATCACTTCCAGGTCAGCATGGGGTGGCATTATATAATCAAGACAAATCAGTCTACTAACCAAATGCACCGAACCGAAACAAGCATAATGAGGCTATTAAACAAATTTTACATTGAAAAATAGTTCTTTGAGAAATTGCAATTTTCCTCCAAAAAGGATTTGACACTAAAGCTCTCATGGGTCCTTACTCATCTCTGCTACTTATGTCAAGCTTAAAACATGAATCCAATCTGTAAATTGCCAAAATTACACATTCAAGAGTCACATACAGATGAGTTCGAAAATTAATACATATATGATACTCATGCATATGATCTACTTCCATAGAATGCTCATGTGCACAAAGTTCACAACAAAGATCAACATGTCATCCAACACACAAACTCTTCATGAAGGAATACAGATCAAATTTTAGATATTTTTCATCAAAAATTTTCAAAAATTTCACATATTTTTACTAATGCAAGCAAAAATCAAAGTTTCCCAACAACTTGGTGTATCATACAAATGGTGCACCTCACCCCCTCAACTAGAATCATGGATTGTCCTCAATGCAACAAAAAGATATAGTATGTAATTAAAGACAGTAAAAAAAACAAAAAAAAAACGAGTAAGGTAAGAAAACACCTCGCAATTGAGCTTTTGACAAAAGCACCAAGATTTGGATCTAAGAGAGACCAATCTATACAACCAAATAAAGTGAGTGACGTAAAATAAACATGACATAAGTAAATCAAAGGCATTGTACACTCGAAGAGATAAACACTGGCTAATTCTCCATAAACTCCAGATACACCGGGTCAATTAAATCCTCCTCCACCATCTGTTCTTCAAAACTCTCAAAGAATGGCTTGAGTCTTTGGTCATTGACCTTGAATTTCTGGCCATCTTTAGGGTTTGTGATATTCACTGTTCCGTTAGGTAGACCACCTTGATAAGATAGGGGTCATCCCAACAGGATCTTAGTTTTCCTTGAAAAATGGAGAGTCGGGAATTGTATAAGAGCACTTTTTGCCCAGGCTCAAATGATTTCCATACAATGGAATTATCATGAAAGATTTTAGCCGGTTCCTTTGAAATTTTTGAGCTCTCGTACGTATCTCGCCGAATTTCTTCCAATTCATTTAGCTCAAACTTTCTGTGTTCACCTGCCATTCTCAAATTAAAGTTTAAAGTTTTTATGGCCTAATAGGCCTTGTGTTCCATTTCAATAGGCAGATGGCAAGCCTTACCATAGACTAGCCGATATGGAGACATGCCTAAAACAATTTTATAAGCAGTACGGTAGGCCCATAAGGCATCAGTCAATCTCTCGGACCAATCCATTCTATTAGGGTTAACCATTTTTTCTATGATGGTCTTAATCTCCCTATTGGCCAGCTCGGCTTGGCTATTTGTTTGTGGTTGATAGGTGGTGGATACTTTATGAGTGACGCCATATTTGAACATTAAAGATGCAAATGGCCTATTACAAAAATGGCATCCACCATCACTTATCATTGTCCTAGGCATCCCAAGTCTTGAAAATATATTCTCTTTGAGAAATTTGACCACGTCCTGGTGGTCATTAGTCTTAGTTGGGATCGCCTCCACCCATTTGGACACGTAGTTCACTGCCAAAAGGATGTACAGATAACCAAAAGACATGGAGAACGGACTCAAGAAATCAATGCCCCGACAGTCGAATATCTCTATGAAAAGTATGGGGGAAAGAGGCATCATATTTCGACGGGTCACATTACCCAATTGTTGACATCTGTCATATGCCTTACAAAACAACACACAATCTTTAATGAGAGAAGGCTAGTAGAAACCTGATTGAAGAATTTTGGTGGAAGTCTTTTAGCTGAAAAGTGGTCACCGCTTGCTTGAGAGTGACAGAATGTAAGGATATTTCGTTGTTCATTTTCAGGTACGCATCACCTCATGACTTGGTCAGGGTAGTACTTGAACAAATACGGGTTTTTGAATTAAAAGTACTTCACATCTGCCATAAATCGTCTCTTATCCTCTGAGCTCCACATCGGTGGGATTTGTCCTGTTCCAAGGTAATTGCATATATCAGCATACCAAGGACAAACTAAATAGATTGAAAGCAATTGTTCATTAGGAAAAGAATCAGGGATAAGAATATGCTCATTAGTCTCCTGCACCGCCAACCAGGATAAGTGATCTGTCACAACATTCTCAACTCATTTCTTGTCTTTAATTGTCAAATCAAATTCTTGTAGGAGGAGGATCCATCCAATGAGTCTTGGTTTAGCATCCTGCTTAGATAACAAGTACTTCAAGGCAGAATGGTCAGCAAAGACAATAATAGGCGAACCAACGATATAAGAATGGAATTTATCTAAAGCAAACACTACAACTACAAATTTTTAGATGTTGTAATTCATTTGAGCCTCATTAAGTGTTTTGCTCGCATAGTGTATTACATATGGTCGATTGTCTACTCGCTAACCAAGCACTGCGCCGACCACATAATCACTCTCGTCACACATGAGCTCGAAAGGTAGATCTCAATTGGGTGGTCGCATGATAGGAGGCATGGCAAGCATGCTTTTTAGTTTTTTAAAGGATGCCTCACACTCATCCGACCACTCAAAAGGAACCTCCTTAGATAGTACTTGGGTTAGGGGTCGGGCCAATGCACTGAAATTCTTAATGAATCGACGTAAAAACCTACATGGCCCAAAAATGACCGGATTCCTTTGATAGTTGTCGGCGTATGGAGGTTGGAGATGGCCTCCACCTTGAATTTGTCAACTTCAATGCTCCTTGCCGATACTATGTGGCCCAACACAATTTCTTCCGTCCCCATAAAGTGACATTTTTTCCAATTTAACATGTGATCGTTCTCCTCACACCTCTCCAATACTCTCTCCTAGTTTTCCAAGCATCTGTCAAATGAGTCTCCAAACACAGAAAAATCATCCATGAAGACCTCCACTATCTTCTCCACCATATCGTAAAAAATTTCTATCATGCATCGTTGAAAAGTGCCCGGGGCATTGCATAATCCGAACGGTATACGGCAATAGGCAAAGGTACCATATGGGCAGGTGAAGGTTGTCTTTTCTTGGTCCTCCAATATGATCTCAATTTGATTGTAGCCAGAGTACCCATCTAGGAAGAAATAGAATAGGTGCCCTGCTACCCTTTCCAAAACTTGATCAAGAAACGGCATCGGGAAAAGATCTTTCCTTGTGCAAGCATGAAGCTTCCAGTAATCAATGCAAACCCTCCATCCGGTTATGACTCTTGTAGGTATGAGTTAATTTTCCTCATTTTCCACTACCATGATTTCGGATTTCTTTGGTACTACTTGTGTGGGACTTATCCACTTGCTATCGGT
>CM042198.1:1758006-1812218 GCA_023539305.1 Ilex asprella
AACTAACATACATGACAATGGAAAGCCACCAACATACAAGTACGGATATGGATATATATTGTGGGATATGGATACATATTATGTGTTATCGTTTTATCATTGTTGATAATGGTTCATTGTGGCTAATGGTAAATGGTTTCTACAACAATTTGTTGAAAGTATGAGATTCCACTAGAACTTGTTGAAAATGGTTTGTCATTGGAAATGACTTATTATTTGTAACTTGGTTTTACTCTTTATTCAATTTATTGTCAATGCGTTAACTTGAGATCTGTTTAATTGTCACTATTTTCTTTCAAAGTTACATACGTTATTTTGGAAAGTGAGACCGAACTATTTTATATGTTTTTTAAACCATATTCGAGTTTGGAAGATTGTTACTACATAGCTTAGTGCTCACCCCGACAAACAATATTTATTCTCAAATTTCGGTTTAGAGGAAGAGCTTGGAGTTGACGAGCAGGTAAATTGGGAAGCACAACTAGATGGGAGCATGGATCCAGAGAGAGATGTTTAGGGTTATTATCTTTGTGTCCTAGACTAGGGGATGCCTTTTTGAGATAATGTATGAATGGTATTTTATTTATTCCGCTGCGAGACAAAGTACTCTCTCTTTGAATGTAATGGCCATAATTTGACATGTTTTTGGACGACACTTTAGATATTATGTATGATGAATTGAATATTCATTTACTTATGAAAATTATTAGTTGCTCTCATGGTGTGAATGGTTTTAAATAGTAATGTCGTCCAAGGTGGATTTTTGGAGCGTTACAATGATGCACATGAAAAAACTTTTTGAAAAACTCAATTTGTAAAGTTTGCCAACTAGGTATAAAATTAGCTTTTAAAGAATTAAGTCATTGTTTAGCTTTATCTTTCAAAGAAAAAAGAAAAAGTTTTAATCGGTTCATGTCAGAGTTATCTTGCAAAGTTCCACATACTTCTTTAAAATCTATCATATGCACATAAGGGTTTTCAGGTTTCAAACCATGGAATTATGGTAGTAACTGTATTATACCTACCTTAATATTAAGATTTGGAGCGTTTGTTGGAAAAACAAAGCATGATGGAACATTAGTACATGCAGGATGCAAATATTCTCTTAGAGGTCAGGCATTATGAACCACTTCTTGTTCCCTAGGAACATTTTGAGCTATACATAACGATGAAGGAGATGACTTATTTACAGAACCTATTGATGAATGAACAGACATAAACTATTAAAAGAAAATAAACAATATATAAATATATAATACAAGTAAACAACTTTCATATTCAAATTAAAATTACTATAACTCCCCAGCAACGGCGCCAAAAACTTGGTTCGGCCTGTTTCGCGACCTGCTTTATATCATACACCCAAATATAAGTGGTCGAATTGTAGTTTTCTCGGTTTAAGTCCAAGATCGTTCCCACGAAGAGTTTTAATAATTGAAATTTAAAATAACAACAACGAAGTTGTTGTTAAAGCAACATAACATGAAATATCATGAAATGTGTGTGATAAACTGGAAAATAAAATGCGTAGGTAAACTGTTAAAAGACAATAATATGAAAAGTGTCATTCAGTTTAAGTATCCCATATGCTTTATATTGGTTAAGTACTAGAATTGTCACCTTACAATAATTAACTCCCAAGTCACTAGAAAGTAAACCGGTAGGTCTGATTTATATTAAATCATACCATAACAACTGTTTAGGTTAACTAGTAGGTATATGCGACAATTGACTAATTCAAGTAAACCATAAAAGTCAAGTCATTCAGGAGGATCACTTTAGGTTATTCATCTGACAACTTTATACCATGCAACAATTAAACATCCTTAGTAAACTAGAAGGTCAAGCCATTCAGTTGGATCACTTTAGATATTCTACTGGCAGGTTGATGATCCACTGATGACATAATTCCGGGCTACACATTGAATCAAAAGCTTTGATTATGCTGAACCTTAACCTGTCTATAACCAATTAATAGAATTTTACGTAACACTCAATTACGTACATCACTGTATCATGCATTAAGTACATAATAGTAGCATAATAATTTTAGCAAATTGGTAAACATCCCTGACGATATTGTTTGTCCAAAGTGCAATTGGACATTGATGCCCGAAGCCATACTCAAAATAGTTTGATATTTGTGTAGCTTATCATTTTAAAGATATTTTCATTACCCAAAAAAAAAGTTTCTAGACATGCCATTGAGTTTTGAGTAATACTATTTGGACCTAAAAATTTGACATAATTTGCTGACTTCACCAGAACCATTGGATCAACAACACATTTCAATGTTTGATGGGTCCCACAATCAATCCAAAAGTCATAATGAATTAGGTCAATAAATTAGGTCCCAATAGCATTGCTCTTAAGTTTTTACTTTTTGTGGTAGATATTTAAAGGCATCTCCAACCCTAACTCAAATCTAGACTCAAATTTAAATTTGAGCAAAAAAGTCCAAAAAACTTGCTCCAACCTTGATTCAAACTTAAACTAAATTAAGAGAGACTCAAATCAAGGGAGACTCACATCCTTACTTAAATCTTTAATGCTGAGATTTCACCATCTTTTAAAGATTCAATGATCATCTTTACTCTCTTTTAAATTTAGGTTTGCCTTCATTTAATTTGAGTTCATTTAGTTTCTTCTTCTTTAAATTTGAGTTCGTCCATTGCAGCCCTTTGTATCAAATCAAGTTTTTTACTCAATTATTAATTTGAATTTGAGTCATGGTTGGAGATGCTCTAACAACACTGAAATTAAATATTAACTTTTTCTATTTTATTAATCACCAAATCCTTGCTTAATTATCATGATTATTTACTTGTTTAGGAAATTCACTTAGTGATTCAAGTGACAAAAGACAACGCAAGTCAGTTATAACTTACATGGAAACATGGCTGCCAAGGTTGTCGTATAAATACAATAGACAACCTCGGGGGCTTATTTTGTCTCAATGGAAATTGAAAAAGTATAACATAAGAAGTCGGGAATGGTACATCCGCTTATTCATGGTCAATTAGAAGACTTTTGTGCTTCCCCTAACTTACCTCCTTCCCTCAATAATATGGGATCATAACATATTCCATTGCTTGCACATATATGGTTAGTCATTCAGGGAAGCTATTTTTTTATGATTGAGGGCTAATCTTTGATGGTTTATTTTAGGTCTATAAAAACGTGGTGCATGTGCATTGAGATTATCATATTGTATGCTTTAATAGATGTGCGATCATCAATGATGTGTTCTTTTGTACAACCATATATTAAAACATTGCATCTTTTTTAAGTCAATTTTATTGTCTTCTTAGTTTTTTTTTTTTTTTTTTCTGTTCTTGTTTTTTGTTTTGTACTAGACGTAGTTTGATTGCTGAGAAAATAAAAATTCAACCTTCTTTTTGCGATTTATATGGCGTTCTTATAAATTATTTCTCTTCTTGCCAGAGCAAATTTGCATTCTTACTATTAATTTATGATATAGTAGATAATAATGTTAATTGCATTGAGGTCCCCGAAGTATGTAATTTATCTCATTTTGGTTCCTAATATTTCAATTGTATCATTTTGATCAATGAAGTATTAAATATGTTTCTGTATGGTCCTTCAAACAAACATTATCCAGATTGCTAACGATTTTTTATCATAAATTTGTCACATGATACTTAAATATGGACAAAAAAATAATTTGGATAACTCTTGGTTAAATTTTTACTCAAATATTGGTTAAATACCTACTTAAATTACACAATTTTGATCATGAACCATCTAAATTTTGATCAAAAGCTACCTATATTACACATTTTTTTTGTCAAGAGTTATTCAAATTTTATTTAAGAACTGTCAAATTATTTTTTATTCATATTTAGCTATTATGTGACAAGTTTATGATAAAAATTGTTAGCAATCTGGAAGATGTCTGCTTGAAGAACCATATAGAAACATATTAAATGCTTCAAGGACCAATATGATGCAATTGAAACATTGAGGACCAAAATGAGATAAACCTATACTTTAGAGATCTCTAATGCAATTAACTGTAGATAATATAATTATATATTAATTAAGATTTTTTAAGAAAAAAATTAGTATTTTATTTTTAATTTTATTTTAATAAATGATACAATAAAACATAAATTTTAATTATAAAATTTAAAATATTTGATATTGTATTTTTAATTGAAATATTTTTAATCTAAGTATAATATTTTAAATTTAAAAGACTTAGATATTATATGTCTATAAATTTTAAAGAGTTTAAATTTAATTTACTAACGAATATATTAAGAAACATTTGATACAAATTTCAAAGAATTTATGAATAATATTTTTAATATTAAGATATTTTGAATAATTAAGTGTGAATAATTAAGCGACAAACTTTACCCCCAAAATTCATCGTTCTTAGCCCGGTCGCTTTTCAGTGCCCTTCTCCCTTCCTCCCACAACCAACACATACTGGTGCACAATGGCTTCTTCTCCATTGGCCGAATCCCAAAATGAGGGCCCTTTAACACCATCACCGTCATCAGGATATGACGCTCACGAACCTCAATCAAATCCATTATCTGACTCCGCCCCTTTAGCCACTTACACTGAGGAGCCGCCGCCTCAACAACTACAACTTGCGGTGACTACAGAACCAACAGCGACGGCGATGACGGCGGTGGCGAAGTGGCCCGGATGGCCAGGAAACAACGTGTTTCGGCTTATAGTGCCGGTTCTCAAGGTGGGTAGTATTATTGGCCGCAAAGGGGAGCTGGTCAAGAAGATGTGTGAGGAGACTCATGCTCGCATTCGCATTCTCGAAGGACCCCTTGGCACCGCTGACCGTATTGTCAGTTCTTTCTCTCTCTCTCTCTCACACACACACAGACACACACTTCCGTTCTCTTTATGCAGGTTTAGCATTCTTTTAGGGTTTGTATGTGTAGTAATGTGGATGTGCTAATTTGAATTGAATCAACAACGGAAAGGGAATTTCTTTTCTTTTGTATATAATTGCTGATACTTGTGTATTAGTGCATACTTTTCTGCACTGGTATGACTCATTGTCTATGTGTGAACTGCTACTTTTTATTTATTTAGCGAATGTATAATTTGAGTTGTGTTGAAACCTTTTACATTTTGGGAAGTATGTAGTTTATGTTGCTAATTACCTTTCTTGTTTGGTATGACGTGTGATTTAGCTTTGAAATGCACTTTACATCTTCACACTTGTATTACTAGTAATATTTGTTATCTTATATATGTAATATGAATAACTGAAATTAGTTATAAATTGGCGGGTGTGAAAGTGTTTCTTGTTAATCAACTTGGCTTGCTCATACACAAATGTATTTTTATTAAAAAGAACTCGTGTCTTTCATGGTCGATGGCTTGTGATGTATCTGCTGCCATGAGAAAGAACTGTATTTTGAAGCTAATCATTCAAGTGAGAATAGGTGGTATGCTGAGTTACCGGGAAGATTGTTCTAGAGAAAAGAAGCTTGCATTCTCGTAATGGGAAAATGTGAAATTGAACTCTTTGAACCATTGGCTTTGAATGACACTTCTACTATATAGAGAGTGGTTGCTTGAAGTATTTTTGAACATAGTTGTCAAATCGTGTATCGGAAGGTGTATCGTTTTTTAAAAATAGTGTATCATATCGTATATCGGAAGATACGACGCAATTTTAAATAATTAATAATAAAATATATATGCTTTAGAAAAAAAATCATGAACTCATAAAAACGTAACATTTCATTAATATTTCACCTACTATTCAAGTCACCAATATAATTTACAAATATTAAGAAAATAATAAAGGGTATAAAATTAAATTAATAGTACGTATATATGCTTAAAAGTAAAAAGTTATAATGTAGTGAGATAGTAAATGTAATTATTCATTTATAACAAAAAAAAAGAGAAGTTATTTGCACAATTGTGAGTCTCGTGACCCACGAACACAGACTGAGACAGAGAGACGAGAGCGAGAGGCGAGAAGCAATAAGCGATGACGATAGCCGACGTTGGTGCCGGAGAGAGAGAGAGAAGAAGAACATACCTGGTGGCACCTCGTTTGACTTGCTCACATCGATGAAGAGAGAATTGCTAGGGTTTGATCCGAAATTTACAGGTTAGTGTTGCCATTTTTTTCAATTTTAAAAATTTGTTTGATTTGCTTTTGATTGTGTGTTCACTAGATCGGGAGCTCGGCTAATCCACTCTTAAAAGAGTCTGTTGCTTCTAAATATATTGATTACTGTGTGAAGTTTATAGAGAATATTTTGTAAGGCTACAATGACTCACTCTCCTTTCTTTGGAGAGCTTTGTCTCATATTTATAGCTATTCCCGGGTCTTGCTAGATCTGGGCGAGATCCTTGTCCCTCCCTTGTAATGGTTGCCCTTTTTTGCACAACGAGACTTACGCCTGTTGGGTGATTGATCTCAGAAAAGAGGGACTTGGTGGGATCTTGCTGTCCTTTGCACAACCTTCCTCGAGATATGGACACGGGGAGTTGAGGTCTGAGATTGAGGTCTGTAAATAATATTGATGAGCTGAGCTCCCGACCTGAGTAGCATGACTTGGGTTATCGAGCTCATCCTTAGTTATTTTGTGGTACCATCAATTGTCCCCCAGTTCCTAGTCAAATAGGTTGATTTGAGCAGGAATTATGCCATGAGTAAGGTTACTTGGGTCGACCTAGATTGGCGTATGATGGGATTTCATTCTGACAGCTATGATGAACGTGTAATCATGCTTTCCTCGTTTCTCATGCACGTCCCTTATTTCGAGGGACCACATACTCTTGGCTATAAATGTAGTTGCAGACAAAAAACCGCCTTTCATTTCTTTGAACCCTCTTCACATTCTGTCTTCAGACTTTACTTTATCTCTTTTTCCCCTTGCAACTTCATCTCCCCAATTTTATCGAGGATCTAGGGTTTTCAGAAAGATTCTTAATTTTTCTCTGAAGGCTTTACGTGGCTAGCCTAATCTGTTCAGACATTCTCTTGGTTCCTGATATGTCGATCGTTCTCAGCTAGGTACGTCCCTTGCTCTGCTCCCTCTTCTTCTCATTCGTTATGGATCCCTCAAATTCGAGGTGGTTATTTAATTTCTGGACTTTTCATTTTTGTTACTTTAGGAGTCAAGGTCTTACCTTGCCCTTTGTTTTTTTCTTCTTGGATCCCTACTTTACTGCCCAAGTCTTCCTCTTTGGTCGTTGGTGTCTCAACCCCTAGGCCCTTAGGGATTATTTTACTTGCATTCCCCTTCTTTATAGTTTTTTCAACCTTCATTTCTCTTGCACAGTTATGTCTGCCTTTATCGAAGCCACAATTTCGTCTGTTTCTCTCGCCATGGGTGATAGGTTCCTAGAAGTGATGACCTGGGGGATGTTAGTGATGAAATAGACAACTTTCCTGGGGTTGATGCCGTGGATAGGGCTATTAATCAAACTGAGCTACTTGAGCTTGACTCGGGTTCGATTCGATTCGTTTTCTAAACGAGCCCGAACTTGAACAAGTTTTTAGGTTCGTTTAGAAAACAAGCCCTACAAGCTCGGCTCAAACTTGACAGAGTTGATTTATTTATGTACAAATACTCGAACTCGGCTTGAGCTTGACTTGTTTTGGGCTCGTTTAGGTTCGGCTCGTTTCCTAAACAAGCCAAACTTGAATAAGTTTTTAGGCTCGATTAAGAAACGAGCTTTTTAACCTCGGCTTGAATTTGGCTCGAGCTTGTTCGACTAACAGCCTTAGCTGTAGAGACGGCAGCTACGCTTTTGACTTTACCAAGGTCTTTTTCGAGTTCTAAGCGATCGTGAAAAGGAAAAGTTAAAAAGGATAGAGCTAGACCTTCAGGTAGCGCTGAGTGCTTTGAATCCGTTCCTCGTGCTTCAGATCTTATAGGTCACAGTGAGGTTACACCTACTCTTATGAGTGTCTTGTCTGCAAGGTTTGGCTTTCTTAGGGGCATGCACTACTGGATTCCCCTTGGATATTAGGTACGATTTTGAGGTCTTTGGGAAGACCTGCTTCTTTGTAGCCTCTCTAGAGAATGGGCTCAGGTTCCCCACACACCCCTTTGTCAAATCTGTCCTTCAACACTTCAATGTCTACCCTGTTCAGATCTCCCCCAACTTATAGGGTGTCCTAGTGGACCTCCTTGTCTTCTTTAAGAAAAATAAGATTAGTACCCCTCGGTTCCTTAGTTCATGAAATACTTCAATGTCAAGTTCCAATCTGACGACTTTTTGTACATATCGAAATAGGTGAAGACCCCAGCATGGATCACTGACTTGCCTAGCTCTCACAAGAACTGGAAGAAATTGTTCTTCGTGTAGGAGAAGGGATGGGAGTTTGATTTGAGTAATGCCAACGATACCTTTCTTGTCAGGAATGGGAGTTTGATATGAGCAATGCCAATGATACCCTTCCTGTCCCATATTCTTGGTCAGGTCTTGACAACCTGGGTGAGTCCTTGTTTAGGGCCTGACTCAACTTGACTTATTTTGTTGTTGTGTTTGCTAACCTCAATCCCTTGAGTTGTTTCAAGTATTTGCCCTAAGCTTGAAGCTGAGGACAGACTTGCTTTGCTAGGACTTGAAGATTGTTGTCCGGATAAGTATTCTGACTTAATCAAGCATTCTGTGCTTACTAAGCTAGGGTTCAACCTTCTCGAGGTGAGAGTTAAGACTTCGATTCCCATCTCCGTTGTTGGTGCAGAAGACCCCGCTGGCAAGATTCTTCCCTTTGATCGCCGGTCTTGCTTTTCATTCTTTTTTGTGTTGGCTGACCTATTTACTTTCTCAGGTTCCAGCTCAATGGCTCCAGACGCCGAGGCTGTGAAAGCTAAGATTGCTGAGATGAAAGGTAGAGCTAAGCATAGTTGTTAAATTGTGTATCGGAAGACGTATCGTTTTTTAAAAATAGTGTATCGTATTGTATCGTGTATCGTAAGATACGTGCAATTTTAATTTTTAAATAATTATTAATAAAATATATATACCTTTGTAAAAAAGTCATAGACTCATAATAACATAACATTTTATTAATATTGTATCAACTAGTCAAGTTCCCAACCTAGTTCAGTAATATCAAAGTATAAAGACCTCTAATTCAAACTTCTAACATCAACTGCTTGAACAACCTTAATATTAATCAGGAATTTTGAATTCAATTGAACAACAAACTTTTTTTTTTAAAACTATAACCATTGAAACGACGTTGTTTCATTAGCTAGTGATTTAAAAATAAGTCTCAGGGTAAAATGAGGTTATTTCAACTCCAAAAAATTAAAAATAAAAAATAAAAAAGCAGAATCGTATCGTATCAGGCGTTTCGTAACGTATCGTATCATACGATACGGTGCAAAAACGATACAGATACACGATACATATCGTTTTTAGGTGTATCGTGATGTATCGTACGATACGTATCGCGTATCGTACGATACTAATAACTATGGAGCTAAGTGCAAGGTTGGAGCAGGATCTGAGTTTGAACCTCCTTCGAAGGCGCAGAGGATAGAGGTGCCTCTACTTGCTCCTCCATTTTCTCTTCCTCCTCAAGAGATCTTTTCGCCCTCGTCGATTTCACAAAAGACAATTCTGACCTCAAGGGGTTTCTCCTCCTCTCATTGAGGGGTACACTGGTGGTGCGCGGATCTCCTCTTCCCCTTCCTTAACAGAAGTCGCTGGAGCTTTGGAGTCCATAGCTCCTCTCTAGTGAGGGTTTTTCTCTTCTCAGTCTATCAAGAAGAGTCCTAATTTGCAAGTGGAGGATTTATCGACAGAAGTTGACAAGGGCAAGGGTTAGGGGTGTCAAACGTGTCGGGTTAAACGGGTGACAGGTAAAAAACATATAAACCTGTATACGACATGTTTAATAAACGGGTAAAAAATTGAAATATGAACATGAACCGTTTAATAAACGGGTAACACGAGATGACTCATTTAACACATTTAATTTTAAACGTGACACATTGGGTTGGGTCGTGTTAGCACAGTAAACCACTCTTTTGACCCATTTATCACGGTAAACCACCCGTTTAACCATATGCTTGTTTATTTAAAAATGTTATATAACTTTATAAAACTAAAAAACTATCACAAATAAATGTAATATTTAGAAATATCGTACCACACCATATTATAAAGTACAAATTAAAATCCAAAATATCCAAATTCCACCAACAACCATATTACAAATCATAAATACAATACAAAATAGCACAATTACATCAAATAACAATCATATTACAAACCACAATTTCAAACAACCACAAATTCCATGATTTCAAATCTCCATCTTCACGACAACGAGCAGATTCAACAGCCAAATTCCCATGCCCTACACAAATTAAAATGAAATATTATATAGCATTATAATTAAATAGACTCATAATTAAATAAAATTAGACTGATATCACCTCCTAACACACACAACACACAAACTGATACATAAGAAAATATAAACAGTATTACACAATTCAAATTACAATTATAAATTATACGTAAAAATTCAATTGTCCGTGATTACAATTATAAATTATACATAGTAGCTTATCTATGATCAATACACATACATTTGTCTGTAAAGATGATGTTATATATCCTAATAAACAATGTAAGCTTGATGATGGACAGTATAATGTTTCTAGACCTTTACACATTAAATGAAGAATGGAGTTGTCATAAATCCATCACAGCTTGAGGATTTGAACCTCTGATCACCTCGAAATTGATTTAAATCCATATGATGTTTTCTAGCATATGTTGCTCCATTGCCGAGTGATCAGAGTTTATTGTCTAACATAAAGTCCAAGTTCCAGGTTCCAGACCTCAGTTGTGTATTGCTCTTTTTTTTAAATAGCAGAAACGTCTTGATATTTTTTTATTCAGTAAGAGAAATTTATAATCCAGTTTTGCATACAATGAATTGAAACCCGGCAGCACAATGTGGCGTGTTGATATAATCAGTCGAGCATTCCAGATCTGTATCAATTTCTATAAACTATCAATATCTGGCAAGCATTGATGTTGTAATCTTCCTGTTCAAGCAGTGATGTTGGTGGGGACATGTCGTTTACAAGAGTGTGTAGCGACGTGTATGACTTCACATCAATGCGATGATTAATGGCTACCTCGCCATTGGGGTTAATAATAAAGATTTTGCCCTTTGTGATTCCAATTCTTCGGTAACTAAGCTCATTGGTGTCTCTGTTCCAAAAACCCGCATAGAAAGGATTGTAATCAGAAGGAAAAAGTGCTTTAATATCCTCTAAACAAGCGATCTTGAATTCACAGTTGTGTATTGCTATCTCATTGATTGAGCAAGAAATCATTTAGCATCATAATACTTCATAGCAGCATAGTTGAATAACAAAGAACACAGATCTAAATACAAATCTATCCCATATCTAAAAATACAAATAACAAAGAACACAGGTAGAGAAGAAGAAGATTTACCTGCTCGAAGGCTTGGCTCGAAGATTTATAGATCTAACACAGATCTAAATATAAAATTTGCTCGATCTCGCAGCTTGCGGAGATAGAGAGAGAAAGAAAGAGAGAGGTGCAGAAGAATGGAGGCCCTGGACTGGATGCACAACAAACAACAAAGCTTCAGCTGTTCGAGAATCTATAAAATTAGATTAGGGTTAGGAAAAATAACTTTATATATTTTCTGTGTGGTTTTTATTAACAAAAAATATTTGGTTAATTTTTTAAAAATAATTATTAATTTATTATTATATTAATTTTATTTAAACGGGTTATAAATGGGTTGACATGTCTCACCTGAATACGACCTGTTTATTAAACGTGTTAAACGGGTTGACCTGTTTATCACCTGAATATGTTAAGGTCTCATCCAAACCTATTTAATCCGCATCGATTCGTGTCGGTTAATTGTGTCGTGTCAAATTTTGACCGGCATAGCAAGGGTTCACTCATTGGAGATGTGGGCCTTGCAGCTCAGGCCATTGCCTCAGTTATTCTTGAATCTGACATTGTTGAGGCCTCAACGATCCCTTTGCATGCCTCTGCTACTACGACTTTGTATGCAACAACCTCGGTAAGTCTTGATTTTTTTAAATTTTGTTTATGCTTTCGATCTAAGGTAATTTTTGCTAACTTTGGCTTTTCCCCGTGCATATCTAACTTGCTATCCACGTAAATGCTCTGGTGAAGAGGATCCGAGCTCTAGAGAGCACGACTGAGTAGGCTCAGAAGTCTTCAAAGACGTCTAAACTCAAGGTTATTGAGTTGGCCTTCACCAACGACGATCTCAAGCCCAGGTGTGTGACCTGAAGGCTTGTGTTGAGGAACTGACCTCAACTAATAAAGGCTTAGAGGCAGAGGCTATGAAGGCAAAGGAGGAGCTTAAATCGAAAACATACAGCCTGGTTCAGGCTCGCAAGGATGCCTTTGAGGCCTTTGAATCCAACGAGACCATGAAACAAAAGTATAACATGTTGGCCGAGGTCAATGCTACTCTATTGAAGGAGTTCGAGGCTGAGAAAGCGGTAGCCTGGGAGAAGGATGCTCTGATTACTAAGCTTAAGGACGAAGCTGCTACCAACTGGGCCACTGGGTACCTTGCTTTTTAGGGTCAAGCTGTGGAGGCATACCCAGACTTGGACTTCGAATTCGAACTTGCTTTGGATAAGGAGAAAGAGAAGTCATGTGACGCCCCAAAATCTAGGGGTTATTTCTTAACCCATCAACCCGCAGAATACCCGTGGATACTGAATAACTCGATATCACGTCGTTATGTTTCATTTATCGGGGTCCTTAATTTAATAAAAATTGGGTAGAGTCTCATTTGTATGGGAATTCTACTCAAAACACAACCTGTGCAATATACATTCACATGACCCATCCGAGGCCCAATATAAAACGATGACTGCACTTTGTTCATTTATGAGTAAACATTGACCACACCAGGTCCATTTATCCATACTCATATAAAACATGCAAGGTTATATTAAAAGTAGTTCATATAAGTTTGATTACAATTCTTTTACATATATTACATGTCCAAAATATAGTTTTAACAAAAGTTTTACAAAAATTAAGGTTAAAGGCCATAATTCGGCCTCTCTTCACCCTTGAGGCTCCAAATGAGAGCCGTCCATTGGTGTGTATTTCGCACCTGAAATATTTTTTTGTATAGGGTGAGCAATGCTCAATAGAGTATCTCCTATAGAGGTTACTCCCCACCCTAGATGTATTTAAACGTGCACATACGACAATCCACAATATTTATCTATTTCAAACAAGAATATGTGATTTAAGATTAAAACTCTACCATGTTATGCCATGATATGAGATGACACTTACTCATGCACTTTAATCTGAGCTTTCACCGGCTCCCATAACACAATGTAATGCACGTGTGTAAAACCTTCATCATTAATGAAATTCCTCCAATGTTTGTTTGAAATAAAAGTCACGTGTTTATAAAACCAAGCATTGTTGGATGTTGCACATCCAAAAGTATGTTTATAAAACAAAATCTTGTGTCTTTACTGGACAATGAATTTTGGAATTGCACCGCCGGTTTCGTATGTCTAATTCACTTTTTTGGACTTGCACCGACGGAAGTGTATAGACCAATAATCGGGTCTTGCACCCGAGAGATCTTCTAGCCCTTCTTGTTATACCCGACACAAGTTTTTTCATGCAACCATGCGACTCAAAGGGGATCTTCGATCTAACCTTTCCGAGACCACATATCAACTACCAAGTATGATGTTTGATCAACCATATATTCACACATCCACACTCATGACTCATGTCCATGAATATGGTGCTAATATTATGTCCAATATGCATTAATGCCAAATGAGCAATTCAACCACATGTCCACATGTTCTATGACAATTTATATCTTATGCATATAACTACCAAACTTTGTCACAATGCCAACATATCATAAACACATATCAACATTTCATTTCCATTGTAATTCATATCTTAAACATATGGTTTCTCTTTACCACATCATTAAACACGTTATCACAAATCTCATGCAATTAACACATTTTATTTCATATAAGCATTTTATCAAACACATTCAAGACACCAAATCATGTAATCACATAACATGTATAAATTTATCACATAACTATTAAAAAAAATCAGAATATGTGATTTTTACATACTCAATTATTAAAACATCCTAGAAATCATAAACTAACAATTTCTAACTACCAATTCACACTAGAATTGAGCTTATCCATTTACATTAAACCAAATCTAATAGATAAGTGTTAAAAACACTCAAAACAGCCACTCATTTACTATTGATACCATAAGATGTAAATAAACTAAAGTAGGAGAGAACCCTACCTCTTAGAGCGTAAAACGAATGATGGAACCTTCAAAAACACCAACATTAACCTCCAAGTCTTGATTTTTCAAAAATTTTCTCTTTTGATATTCGGTGAAATCTTCGGTTCTTGGTGTGGTTGTGTAGTCCTCGTCGAGGAGATAGACTTTGATTCTTGGTTTGAAGAATTTCGACTGGAAGAACTCCGTAGATCTAAGAAACAAGTCTTGAAATCTCACTTTTTTTCTCTTTTTCCTCTCCTCTCTTCCTCACATGTTTACACACTAGTTTATGGCAGAGAATTCTATCAAAAATCAGATATTTGTTGATATTTATAATTTTAAAACTTGGCCCGAGTCGCGCTACGTGTCTCTTACTTGTTCCGGTCCGTTTTCGCCCCGAAATGATTCATTACATCCTGGTTTAAGTTCAAATTAATTTTATTTGAACTTTAATCCAATTCTAAGGAAATTTTACAAAATTTATTTGTGGAAACCTTTGTGAGGTCAATCGCCACATGCAAAAATCCGACTATCTTGGATTTTGACGAAATTCGGCAAGACAACTAGATTTCGCGATACGAATCCAACGGCGAAGTCCATTGTATCATCCAAGCTCTTGAATATGTGTATTTTAAATATGTATTATAGTGATAAATTATCATTTTGTCTTTTTTAAAAAAAATTTAAATTTACCAAAGGTTTACAAGTCAAGTGTCGAGAAGGAGGCAGAGGTCTTAGATCCTGTTGATGCTCTTACCGATGCTCCTGCACGTGTTTTAGTTCCTAATGATGCTCCTGCCGATCTTGAAGCTTAACTCCCTGTGGTGCCTTTGCCACTAGCTGGCGTTGAAGCTTATGCTCTTGTTCTAGCTGAGGCTCCTCTCCCTTCAGTTGTTCCTTCTGTTCATGAGCCACCTAAGGCTCCTTTTCCTACTGTTAAGCTGCGAAAAGTTACTTTCGATCTTGTTGTAGGGACTTAGGATTTTTATTTTTTGTATTAAGAAGACCTTGTATATTGCTTCTTTTGATGTATTTTGCTTCTTTTGAGGAATGGAAATATTTTTTGAAGTTGCTTGGTGAAGTTGCTTTGTACTTTTGTTCTTTCCCTCTGCCCTTTTACTTTGAGGAGAACTCTGTTCTTTTGGAAATAAATTTGAAACTGAGGTATTTTCTTGTGCTTTTAGTTGTTAGCTTGGTATTTCTTAATTCATGAAGAGCTAAAGAACGCGTTGATAGCTTATGAGGATGGCCTATGAGCTAAAGAGCTCATTAGGTTTTTTTGAGCTGAAGAGTTCCTCGTTAGTTTTCATGAGCTGAAGAGCTTATCCTTGGTTTATGTGCTTTTTCTGATTCTTTCCGGTTGCTAATTCTGATCTACTCGTGGTGCTAGAGCTACCTGGTTTACCTGAACTGCCTGAGCTCAATGCTGAGGGCTTTTGCATCTCATTTTTTTGCTTTGTAGCCTGTCTTTTCTCCTTTTGCTGTAAGTGGGACTTCAGCGATAAGGTAATTATTTTCTGTGCCCACCTACCTTTTTTAAAACGATAGTTTCCCCGACTGTCGACATGATTATGGAAGTGTAATGGCCGCTTCTTCGTCTTCGCGTGTTATTGGCTTCTTTAAATCCTAGGATTCCTTATTATTTGCCTAAAGCTTCGGATTTTCTTTTATCTTTTGTGGTCTTTCTTTGGTTCTTACTTTTTGCTTCCTTTCTCGTTTCATGGCTTCTTCTCCTTCTTTATTGTTCAAACAACAAGCCCAGACTATGTTGGATGTGCCCTGGTACGCTGTGTTTCTACTCCCTTACCTGATTACGACTTCAAAGGTGGAGGAAGTTAGAAGGCTGTATCTTCTTCCTGACGCCTTGACCATCCATGTCTTAACCTTTGATGAGCCCTGCAACCTTTTCCTTCCACATGAAGTTTATTTTTTTGAAGACGCTTTTGAGATGGATCTTCTTTTGCCCATTCACCCCTCTGTTGGAAGGGTTCTGGTCTTCTTTGGAATGTGCCCTTCTCGTCTTTCCCCCGAAGTAGGGTGCTCTGATAGACTTTTCAATTTTTTGGCGCTTGCAAGGTAACAGTGAATTTTTCACTCTTGCTGAGTTACTTCTATGATCTTCTTTTCGACATGCCCCTTGCTTTAGCCACTTCAGATGGAAGTAGGAGTGCAACTTGGGCGGGTTGGACAGTCAACCCTAGCCCAACCCTAACTTTAACCCTAACCTTACCTCGGGTTGATAAACTCAACCCAAGCACTATCCGAGTTTAATTCGGGCAGGCTTAGGTTGAATTCGGGTTAATAATTTCGGGCTGATTTCGGGTTACTTTACGTGTTGATTTCGGGTTAATGTTCTAAACTTGATACATATATTACATAATATTCAAATAATTTAACAACCAACAGCTTCAATCAAGTTTTTAACATAAAAATCATAATATTAAGAACTCAATGCAACCATAACCATACAAAATACAGTCAGATAGATCAATTTATCAATTTATGCGAGTTTAAATCAAAATGATCAATTTATGCGGTCAAATATTTTTCATTGTAGCAAGCAGACAAGATTTACAACCAGATAGTGACTTATTGTTTACCAATGATAATCAATCTCTTAAACATGAATATTTTCAATTCAACTCTAGTATAAATTATAAAATTGTATTTATATAATAGTAATTCAGGTTCGGCTTCAACCCTCGGGTTCAAGGGGTCAACTCGAGCCCAACCCAAATTGAATTCGGGTTGGAATTTTTTGACTCAAGCTTAACCCAAATATTAAAAACTCTAGCCTAAGCCCTAATTTTTTCGGGTTGGGCTCGGATTGAAATTGAGTTGCCCAACCCAAGTTGCACCCCTAGATGGAAACGTTACTTCAATTATCCGTTGGTCCTTGATGTCCCTAGCTCTACTGAGGGGTGGACTCACCATTTCTTCTTTGTTTCTGGAGATTCTTGAAAGTCTGTTGAGGTACAATTTGAGTGTGCTTGGGTCCCATGGTTTGTGCATTCTTGGGTTCCTCGCTTTTGGAGGCATTTTTCTGACAGAGGTAGAGGAAGCTTTACTCCCCCTTTAGGTTTGCAAATATTATGATGGATCTTAATTGTGCTTATGTTGTGTAGGCGCTCCCAGTTTAACCCCAGACGAGATGATGAGAGTTAGCTAAGTGGTTTGTGCTGAGGTGGTCTCTTACACGTTATTAGTCACTCCTCATAACCTTCTTTAGTTTGGGATTGGTTTTAGCTCCATTGATGTTCTGGAAGCTATCTCCCACCCCTTTTCTCCTGTTTCTGATGTAGACTCTTCTCCCTCCGAATCGGATGAGGATGTTGCTATTTCTTCAAGGAAGCGTAGAAGGGGCAGTTCATTAACTTAATCGCTTGGTTCTTCTTCCGGTGAAATCAGTTTTACAGCCTTAGAGTTAGAGTTTGCAAAAAAACAATTATCCAAGGTGGAGAAGGAACGAGACGAGCTGAAGGGTGAGAATGCTAGTTTGCAGGCTGTGAATGGGCAGTTGGAGAAGAAGATATCCGTGCTGAAGCGGAGACTAGGGGGCTTAGGGCTTTGCTTTCTTCTTTTTGTAGTCCTGCAGGTCTTATGAATATAAAATAATTTTTTCTGCCTTGCTTATTTCCTTGCAATTTTACTCTATTAGTTGTAATATTTGGGATGAAAATCCCAATTGATGTAGCGAGCTAAGTTTAATGGTTCTCTAATTTCGAGGAGAATTTTGTTCTCTGTGTGAGGTCTATTTTTAGTCGAGCGTATGAGTTGAAGAACTTGTTATTTGTTTATGAGCTAAAGAGCTCATCCTTTAATTTATGAGCTGAAGAGTTTATTGGTTATTTATGAGCTAAGGAGTTCATCGCTTGTTTATGAGTTAAGGAGCGTATAGTTGGTTTATGAGTTGAGGAGCTCACCGAGCATATTTATGAATTGAAGAGTTCATCGTTCATTTATGAGTTGAAGAGTTTATCGTTCGCTTATGAGCTGAAGAGCTCATCGTTTGTTTATGAGCTGAGGAGCTCATTGCTGGTTTATGAGCTGAAGAGCTCATCGTTCGTTTATGAGCTAAGGAACTCATCGTTCGTTTATGAGTTGAGGAGTTCATTGCTTGTTTATGAGTTAAGGAGCTCATCGTTTGTTTATGAATTGAAGAGCTCATCGTTCGTTTATGAGCTAAAGAACTCATTGTTAGTTTATGTTAGCAATGAAACGTTGATTGAGTTGAAACTTTGCCATTTCATTGATGATGAACTTTTATAAATATTCTGGTTATTTAAAGAATCTTTTCAAATGGTCAGCGTTCTAGGAATGTGGCAAGACCTTTCCTTCTTTTGTTTGTAATTTGTAGTTTTCAGGTCTGATTATCTTGGAAATGATGTATGGGCCTTCCTAATTGGGCCTTAACTTTCCATGAGAAGGATTCTTTCCTGCAATGAGGAGTTTTTTGAGGACCAAATCTCTAACTTTGAAGCTTCTATTCTTGACCTTCTTGTTGTAATATTGAACTGCCCTTCTTTAATAATTGATGATGCGTTGCAAGGCTCTACTCCTCTTTTCTTCTAGGAAGTCGAGGTTGAGAAGGTTGACTCATCGTTGTGCTTGGGTTCGGAGAGCTTTGTGCTTGGGGATGGGGCGCCTATCTCCACAGGGCTACTGCCTTGGTTCCAAATGCTAATTCAAATGGTATTTCTTGGGTTGCTGACCTACTTGTAGTTCTGTAAGCCCATAAGACCTCTGGAACGTGTTCCTCCCATCGTCCTTTTAAAGTTTTGAGTTTGGTCTTCAAAGCTACCGTTATAGTTCGAATAGTTACTTCCGCCTGCCCATTCAACTGAGGATGAGCTGGAGCTAAGAAGTAATTCTTTATACCCAAGTCGGTGTAGAACTTTTTGAATTTAGGATTGTTGAACTGTTTTTTATTGTTCGAGATGATTGTTCTAGGTATCCCAAACCTACATATTATAGATTTTCAAGTGAAGTTTTGAACTTTTTGCTATGCAATTGATGCCAATGGTTCCATTTCAACTCATTTGGTGAAATAGTCTACTCTAATGATGGCGAATTTGCATTGTTCAATGCTAGTGGGAAGAGGTCTAAGTATGTCTAATCCCCACTGTTGGAATGGCTAGGGGCTTATTACTGGAGTGAAGAGCACTAGTGGACAATGGGAAATATTGACATGAAGTTGATGGGTCTTACACCTTTTGATTAGTTTTGTCGCGTCTTTGAGTAGTGTGGGCCAGAAGTAACCTTACCTCAGCGTTTTACTTGTCAGAGCTTGAATCGGAGCTGTTCTGCCTTCATGGAACGTGCTATGTTGAGCCCGACGATGACAGCTTTATATTTTGCTTTGTTGTTTGAATCCTTGAATCCGAACCTGAGGGCGTATTCGATATCTATTCCATCGGGAGAGGTTAGAATCAAACCTGCACCGCTGCCTTGGGCGTTGGTGGCTCCATCTATTGAAAGCTTCCATCTATGGATGTCAGGTACTAGCTGAGTTGTCTCCCTAGGCGCTTCTAGGGCTACAGTAAATTTCGTAATGAAATCTGCCAGTATTTGTCCTTTGATTGCGGTTTTAGGTTGGTACCTGATATCGAACTCGCTGAGCTCAATGACTCCTTTGACCGGCCTTTTTGAAGATTCTGGTTTGTGCAGCACCTGTCTCTTTGGTTGATTTGTTAGGACCTCAATAGTGTGTGCTTGAAAGTAAGGTCTGAGCTTCCTCGCCACTAGAACTAGAGTTAGGATGAGTTTCTTCATTTTCAGATATCTTTCTTTCGCCCCTCTCAACGTTGTGTTACAGTAGTAGATTGATTGCTGAGCTCTGTCTCAGTATTTGACCAGTGTTGCGCTGGTTGGGAAATCCAAAACAACGAGGTATAGGGTAAGCACCTCTACCTCCAAGGGGCTCACCAGTACTGGGGGCGAATTGGGGGCGAACTCAAATAGTTTTTAAGGGTTTTGAATGCTTTCTCGCAACGTGTATCCTAATGAAATGCTTTTTTTAGGATTTGGAAGAAGGCCAGACACTTGTCGCTTGATCTGGAGACGAAGCGACTTAGGGCTGTTATCCTTTCTTTTAGGCGTTGGACCTCTCTTGTGTTGGAAGGTGGTTGCATGTCCATCATTACTTTGATTTTTTTTGAGTTAACCTTTATTCCTCTACTGTTTATGAAGCCCAAGAATTTTTCAACGGAGACCCTAAAGGCGCATTTAGTTGGGTTGAGTTTCATCTAGTATTTTTTGAGGATTTGAAAAGATTTTTCAAGGTGTCTAATGTGGAGCTCAACTTTCAATGATTTCACCGTCATGTCGTCAATGTATACTTCCATTAATACTCCGATCTATTTTTGGAACATTCAATTTACCAATCGTTGATAAGTAGCTCAAGCATTCTTTAGTTTGAACGACATGACCTGGTAACAGTATGTCCCCTGTTCAGTCACGAATGAGGTTTTCTCCTAGTTGTTGGGGTCTATTTTGATTTGGTTATACCCAAAAAAAAAAGCATCCATAAAACTGAGGAGGTCATACCCGTTTGTGATATCTCCGATCAGGTCAATCCGAGGTAAGGGGAAGTTGTCTTTGGGGGCAAGCTCGATTTAAGTTAGTGAAGTTGATGTAGTTGTTCCACTTGCCGTTTGACTTTTTGACGAGGACCATATTGGTCAACTAAATCGGATAGTCTACTTCTCTGATGACTTTGACATGGAGAAGTTTGCTGTCTTCCTCATTGATCACTTTCTGCCGTTCTGGGGCAAAACTCCTCTTCTATTTGATGGGTTTAAATGTCCGATTCACGCTGAGTTTGTGCGCGATGATTGAGGGGTTGATCGCCTGTATATCCTCTTGTTTCCACGCAAACACCTCCATATTCTCTCTGAGGAATTGAGTAAGGAGGTTTTTAACGTCCTCGGTTAGCTTAGATCCCACGTACACCAGATGTTTCGGTTCTTTGTCAAGTTGGATAGGCTCTAATTTCAACCGCAATGGTGCACCCTTTGTAAGAATGAGGCGGAAAGCTTGGATTATTTGCTTTTTCATTGTACTTTGTTCCAAAATTGTGGAATAGACTCTTGGGCATTGTCGGAATCCATTGGGTGATTCCCAGAAGTTGTAATTGGCTTTTGAGTATCAATTTTGAAAGCTTTGGTTGCTTTCCTAAAGCCAAGTTTCTTTGGAGATGCCCGAGGTTGACTTTTTTTGGTGGTTCAGTTGAAAAGAAATGGACAAATTTTTGACGATAACGAGGTTCCTAGGGAAGACATTTGGATAAAATCTCTTTGGGTATCTACGTCCAAGGAATTCAAAGGGAGTTCATTATTTCAATTATAGACCATTGGGTCAAAGTGTGTGCATAGTGATGCTATAAAACTCGTTCATTGCTTTTTGTGTTTTGCTGCAGCTTTTCTTTTTTCTTTCTTGAATTTCTGTTAGAGGACTCCTTGTCCTCCCCTTTACTTCTACACTTTCTTTTGAATTAATAATATTCTCTCATTTCTTGTAAAGAGAAGGGGTTGAAATAGTTAGAAATACAATTTCCAATTAGATCCAACTTTATCTGTTTAAAAGAAAAAATATATCCTACTTTTGCATTTGACATGAGTGACTAATGCTGATAAATTTTGAATTATTGAATGATGTGACCACTTATGCATGGTTGCACCTAGTAATTAAGTGACATATTTCTTTATAGGTCTTGATATCTGGAAAGGAAGACCCAGATGCGCAAGTATCTCCTGCAATTGATGCTGTACTAAGAGTGTTCAAACGTGTTAATGGTCTATCTCCTAGTGAGGGTGAAACTATGAGTTTGGAAGCTGCAGGGGCTGCATTTTGCTCCATAAGGTTATTGGTGGCATCTTCACAAGCAATTCATCTAATTGGAAAGCAGGGATCTACGATCAAATCAATTCAGGAAATCTCAAGTGCTTCTGTGCGTGTGTTATCTGAAGGTGTATATTTAAATATGTTTGCATGTTTTGCGAAACAATTCTATTATTTCCTCTTATACCAGTTATGGTTACTATCTTGTTGACTTTTGTTGTTTTTATCTCTCTATTACTGAATAAAGTGCACAGTTCTTATCTTGTTATTTTGACTTATGAGGGCTCTCTTACCTTACACTATTTATTGCAGTTGGGCCCATCAGTGTTGTTCTTCTTGTTGAGGTTATTTACTGCGGCGTCATTAACGGCCTTTTCGAAGTGTCTGAAACAATTGCTTAACCATGCAAGGGTCTGAAGCAAAGCTATATCCACGTCCTATCTTCTTGCCCACATGGTGCTCAATCACTTTGATTTGATGGCTTGGGTCAATTGGCTTATGTTTTTAGATCTATTGGTTTC
Organism: Ilex asprella; assembly: GCA_023539305.1. Lineage (NCBI taxonomy): Eukaryota > Viridiplantae > Streptophyta > Magnoliopsida > Aquifoliales > Aquifoliaceae > Ilex > Ilex asprella. Next base: position 1,780,695 of record CM042198.1, read on the forward strand.
TAAGCCCATCTTCCCTATAGGGCCAAAGGTTTGTTGTAAGAAATTTTATCCTGAGAATACTTTTCTTGCAACCATGGCCTTGACCTTGTAGCTGGAAGCATTACCTTTAGTCCCCTGGTTTAAATAGAAATAAACATCACGTGCTTCAATCAGTCTTTATCATCCATTCTTTTGTGGCAGAAATTGGATGTGCTGGGCATGACTGACAAATGATTGGCACGGTGCATCTATTCAGTTAGTTTTGTCTGAAAGTGCCGTAGCACGTTTACCAGTTTTTAGGCTTGATGGTTCATATTTTGAGCAATCAATATTTGACTTTCCCATAAGGATGACCACTCCTGTCAGACTTCCAGCAAAAAGATCTACGTACGTATGTGAGACTTTTCTTTTACAGTTCTTCGGAAAAGCCTGAGTAGGATGTGATAAAATCTCTTTGCAGATCTCAATAATTGATCCATCGATAACCTCAGAAAATATCGAGAGCAATCAATAATTGATGTTCCACGAAAGACCCATGTAAAAAACTAAATTAATACCAAAAGGATGAGAACCCTACCGAGGGGACAGCTGACATGTGGCAACTTTCAGGTTTGGTGTCTTGTTAGGGAGATAGTACCTGGATTGTTGTTCCATAGTGGGAGTGGTTTAAAGGTTTGCATGTTGAGCATTGTAAGGCTGTGGGGCTAGGGCTTGGGGATATGGAGTCTGGAGAGAAAGATGGCGAGAATCTGGGATTTAGAGATTCAATCCACCAGCCTGTTGGAGTAACTCTAGTATCTAGTTGCTGTTGTGATCGGACTGTACCAATGCATGATCAGTTATATCAGATAGATTGAAAACACAAAATCTTGACGTATAGTTTTGTTGATAAGGAAAACATGCTCAGCTGACATTTTTATGTTCAAGTGTTGTGGTCATTGTGATTAACTGAAAAAAGAAGTTCGCCTGATTTTCTGTGTAATAGAAGCCCATAAGATGTTTAGTATTTGTAATTTCATATTTTTTCAGATTTTTTTAGTTGTACAAGCCTCACTCATTCTGCATAATACTTCTTGGGAAAAAGTCTTACGCAGGACTAAAATTTAAGTAGATAGAGTTGCATGCTGTCAGTAGGTTTTGAAATATAAGATGGTTTGTCAGTCCTAATGTTTAGTACTGGAACTTGGTAATTGTGGCTTATTTGAGGGAATGGGATTTTACTTTATTTTTTATTCTTGTATCTGTTTGGATGAACAGATATATTCAAAACGGTAATATTATTTCATTTTTAGAAAACCATATTTATCATAGAATCTAATTTTTCACACTATTTTTGCGAAGTTCTCAATCCCAAACATAACGTATAATGGTTATGTCTCCTTCCCAGATGAAGTGCCATCCTATGCTACCCAAGATGAGAGAATTGTTGAGATACATGGTGAAGCTTTGAAAGTTCTTAAAGCATTAGAAGCAGTGTTGGGACAACTAAGGAAGTTTCTGGTTGATCATAGCGTTGTTCCAATATTCGAGAAGACGGTAAGTTCAGTGCTTGAATTTTACGGGTTAGTGCCTGTGTAATCTCCTAATGTATTTTTTTTTTGTTAGTACAATGCAACGATCTCCCAGGACCGTGCAGTAGAGTCCTGGCCTGATAAAACCCAATCCTTGCCCCATCCTACTTCTGCTTCTGCTGCTGCTACTCCTCTTCAAACTGGTAGTGGTTCTGATTTTTCACTTCCAGTGAAGCGAGGAAATTTATTTTTTGACCGTGAGGCTCAGCTGGACTCTGACATCACATACTCTAAAGTGTCCCTCTATGGACAAGATCCTGGACTTGGTGGGCTACGCTCAACAGGACTTGGACGTACTGCTGCTCCCATAATTACCCAGGTTCGCTTAAATGTTGTTCGAAAGTTTGGGTTGACTTTCTTTCATTTTGGTTTATTGTTAGGAAGTTAGTTGTCTCTTTTTTACCATGTAGGTGGGTGGGTTTTGGTTCTTATTTTTCCCTTTGAAAGGGCTTTGGGGGATGTTAGAAGAATTAGGGGTGTTGACACTACTTCAAATTTGAAAACTTGTGTTTTTATTCTCTTAAACATTTGCTACCTACTTTTTCCATGCACTTTACTGGAACTTTTTTAATGACATCTAGTTGAATATCTTGTGAATTTTCGCCTTAAATATACCATCTTGGCTATTGAAATTTGTCCTCAATCTATATAATATTAGCAGTATTGAAAAGAAGTTGGTAGGTAACATAAGGGGCGGATGGTATATGGAGATAGCATTAGAATGTTGGAGTGCTATTCATTTCATAGTCTTTCAGACCTGAAGTAGAACTTTTATGTTGCTCTTTGTAAGGAGCAAGCAATTGAATTAGGTTTAGAAGGCTATAAAAAAAAAACAGACCCTTTTGTCCAAAAAATGAAGATAAAAGGAAAGAACCAAATACTTTCAAAAAATTCTCAAAAATCACGGATTGGTAGATCTGCTCCCATCGGTCATTGAAGTTTTTTTTGCGGACAAAATCAAAATTCAAAAAACAATTGTGCCTCTCATAGAGTGAAATTAACCTTCTTGGATTCCGCATGTATGTGCACTCTAGAATCACGCAACCCACTCTAATACCAAGTCGAATTCATATAAACTTATTGAAAAGAAAGAAAAGAAAGGAAGAGAGGAAAAAATAAAGGAGGCAACAGAGAAAGAGAGAGGATAATGTTAGGGTTCTGATTTAGGACGATAAGAGGAGGAGAAGAAAGAATTAAGAGATACCAAACCGTCGCAAGGATTAGGTCAAGAAGCACGCAAATTCTCCATAGAGAAATAATTTTATTAATATCATGCTCTCTAATGATATAGTAGGGATTGCGTCAATATTTTTTTTCTAAGTCTCATTTCAAAACAAAAATTACTCTCCTATCAAAATTCTAAAATGATGAATTACATAGTGCCCTCCTTCTAAAACTATCTAATAATTCTCTAATCAAACTAGTGTCCTCTAATTAAATGATTGAACAAAGAATAAATATAATCCTAATAAAACTACCGATTACACTTTCCTTTGGAACAAAAAATTATAGCCTTTTGTCTAGGCTTTCAAAGTCAATAATATTGGTTCAACCAACCAATGACTGTATTGTCAATTCTCTCCCGCTAGAAAGAACTCGACTACGACAAGTGAAGAAGCCAATAGTATCATCTGATAGAGAAGTTCACTAAATGAGTAATGGTCTTTTTCAATTGCACAATAGGCGTATCTGTAATACACGTGCGTATTTCTTTTTGCCAATAATAAAGGAGTAAGTGTTGGCACGCTTTGCATATTTTGCATCATGATCCCATATCCAAGTGCGTCCTAAAAGTATGTGACAAATATTGAGAGGCAACACATCACACATGACCATCTCATTAAGTGTAGCAGTGGTGAATGCAACTGGACATCTCTTATCAAATTTCAACTTGGTACTAATAATCCATGTCACATGATATAATCGTGGATGCGGCTCAACTTTTATATTCAATTTCTTCACGACCACTTTTGATACAATATTTGTGCTACTCTAGTTTCAATCACCAAGCATACCTATCCTTCACAATTAACTCTTGATTTTCCTCTATGAATAAGCTCGCCATTAGCAATTTCATTATTTGCAATGAATAGGGGACGAATGACACCCATCAAATGATCATCATCTAAATCATCAAGATTAACCTCACCAGCAAAAAGAGGTTGCACAATTTTTTTTTTCAAATTCTGGCTCATTAGACTCATTATTCACCTTGGAAAATTTCTTTTAAACCACAACAAAAGATTTTATAAGGCATTGAAAAGATAGATGACTAAAACCACGTCAATTAAAGCATTTTAGAATTAGTACTCCCTTGAGAAGAAGCCAACTATTTCATATAAAATGACGATGTTTCTTGTATATGTATATTTTTTTGATCAACCTTGTATATGTATATTAAATGTTCATTTTGCTTTTACCCAATCATGTTAAGTTATGTATTTTCAAACTTGCATGTCTAGAATTGAGTTATTTTACTGAGTTGTTGATGTTCACCGTACATTGTTTCACCCTGTTCAGATTAGGTGGAGGCGGGGAAGTCTATATATAATTAAACTGCCAATGTTTTTGAACAGTTTATGCATCAGTGTGTATGAACATGTAAATGATTTAGGTTTAACTCTGATGGGGATGCTATGTATCTAAGTGATTAGCAATGTGATAAGTTGATTGTAATGTATGCACCATATTTGCTTTTATTCAAAGTGCATTAGTGCATTTGTTTGTTTATGTGGGTTGATCTACTACGTTATGCTAGGTTACATTATTATATGTGAATGCTAACATGCGTTGCATGTTCGGGCGATTCGGGGTGTGACATTAACCACCACTCCGCTCCTACTTAGGTCTAAAACTGATATCTTATATTCACCCCCGACCATTTCCTCAACTTACAATACTCCCACATCCTACGTAAATATAATTCCACACCATCTACCCTCGAATGACAAAAAACCCAATTCTTTGACCTAGATCCCAACCAACATTCTTAACAAACCTACAATCCTTGGTTTCTTGTAAAAGCACAATATCTTGATTTGCCTTCAAAGCATTTCCTTAATTGACATGCTCTTTTTCTTTAACCCTTGCCCCATAACATCCAAACTCTTCATGTCTTATCATCGATGCCCTCTCCAACCTTCACAGGGCTAACTCCATTATAGTTGACCCTAGGCTGCAAGTTTCTAAGCTCTGTGTACCCTGTCTCTTTAGGCTTTTTTTCTTAATTCCCTAAACTTTTGGACCTTTTCCTAGCCGAAACTAAAGAGAAGTGCATCCCGTGCAATTTTTTTTCTTCAAATTAATCCATTTCTCGTCATCAGTTAGCAACCCCTATTCTTATGCCTACCCAAAGGACTCCATCCTTGGATTCAAAATCCCCACTTCCATATGCAAAATTGGAGGCTTCCTACATATGAAATTCGTTGTGTTACCTTCCATATCATCACTCAAATTCACATTACAATGACCCAATAATTGACTTATTCCTACTTTTGACTGGTCCGTTGGTACCAAGATTCACATAATCAGTTATTACAGTAGGAATTAGACCTAACAAACCTGTACAACCAATTCTCCTCTTTGACCCAAAACACCTATTTCCAGATGCCACCCTTTTAGCCTTCTTCTCTGATGATAGAAGAAGACAATTGTCCCTAATCGATAAAGAGGAATCAACAATAGACAAAAGCCCAGTAATGACACATACCTTATGATATGAATCAAAAGAAGGTCCATCAATCTTGCCATCCTTCTGTCCCATTTTGTTCTGATATTCCTTATTCTCTTCCTTGAACAGTATCCCAACATCAGAATCAAACTGCAACTATTGTTCCAAATATCTTTCTTGGTGTCTTCAGAGCAACTCGTTGAATCTTCACCCCTTTTCAAAGCTATGACAATCTCATTGAGCACAAACTGACCTTCATCAACAGCTTCCACCACATCATTGCATGATCATCTACCGAAAGGGATCAATCACTGAAATTTTCCCTTAGCCTTCATGTTTGCCTAGAATCACCAACAACCCACACCACCCTTTTCTTTCGGCTGAGACACCATCATTTGACATATCCTCGATTTTTTCTCGATTGTCAGTTGCTTAAATCAAGGTGTATAGTACCACTCCCTTTTTGCGGTTCATCTAATTTGGGATTAAGTCCCTTTCCTAAGATAGACGACACACTAATCCGAAAACAGCTCTTAGCTTTAGGCTTGAAAGGCCCAATAAAATCTGGGGCCTTTGAGCGAGATAGGCTACTGTCTAGAATTCAAATCAATCAGGCTTGCCCTCTTTCTCAATCCAATATCCTTATGGGACTTAAACTTGTCTTTTGGACTTTATTTGGGGTGGGTCAAGAATCAAGCCCACATTCACTTTGAGAGCCAAGCCTTTCCTCTTTTACACCAATACTGAAAGAGAAAAAATTATCGAAGTAGGCATCAGTGTTTCCTTCAAAACCTTGATTACCTTAATTTCCTCATTATTTCTCCTATTGACATTACTGTCGCTGCCCTTGTCTCCCTTGACCTTGCATTTCAAGTTCAAATTAGCCATAAGAGCCTCCCTATAATTCCTAATTACCGGCCCATTTACTTATTGTGAACCCAACCAACGTCGGTGATTCCCATCACATTGAGCTGCTGCTCGCTTTTAATGCAATTAACACCCAGCCATCATTTCCCTCATCATGCCCACAATGCACCATCCCCTCCATGCCTCTTGATAATGTTACAGATCCAGCTAAATTTACAAAGTGAATAGGTCCTCGAGTACTGATGTTGCTTTCACCATGTGAATCATACATATTGAGCGGGAAATATTAAGGCACTGTGGAAACCAATCTATTTGCTGAAAGTCTCACTTTTTCAAAGTTAAAGTTCTTGGTAATAATTATTTTGGAGATATTGAAGCTAGAGTTATTTATTGTTTGAATTTGTAGGTGACATGATTTTTCATTTCAAATGTTCGTCTGTGGCATTATCTAATTCCAATTTAACTACTCAAAATTCAGATGGGATATCTATGCTCAGAGATTTGTTCTAGACAACCTTGATGTACTCTAAATGTATAATTTCCTTTCACGTGGTAATTGAAACATTTACTGGATGAATACTTTGGTCATAAGGATTTTGTGAAACTGTATTCTCATTATCTAAATGTATTCCAACTTTTATGATAGACCAAAGTATCGCTTATCTTGACAGTTTGCTAGCAATTCAAAGTAAACATAATTTGTCAAAGTAGTTTCTGGTTAGATGAGTTTAGATGGGCAAAACAAAAAGGAAAACAAAGCAAAACAAATGGGAAGACAGTCGATATGTTGGTCAGAAGAGAATTGGTGATTTGAGTCCCTTGGATGTTGATCAACCACATCTCATTCTACTGCAAATTTTAAAAGCCGTGTGGCACAAAAGGCCTGATAATCACATGCCATGCAAGTCCAGGCAGTTGTTAGAATTCTGCAAATTTCAAAGGTAATTTTCCTTAATGCTGTTCTCATGAAGGTGCCGAATGGAATGAAAACGGGCATTTGGGTGGTGAATAAACCAGTTTAGAATCCTTGGCGTGCATTTTTCTGTTTAAATTACTGCCTTGATTATAGGAATAAACTTTCACAGGTGACATGGCTTATTCATTGTGGTCCATAATTAATCAAGGTGCTCCATTTTTTCTGCTATTCTTAATATGGGTTCTGTCTATATTATTTTCCATTAGTATACATGTTACTTCGTTAAAGGCTATATCCGGTGCACAAGACTCTTGCTTATAGCGTGGGAGTGGTAAGTGTTAGGTAGCTTTATCCCCCTTTTGGAGAGTTCGGGTGGATTTGTAGGGCACCTGTCTCTGTCTCTGTTTTTTTTTTTTTTTGATAGGAAGCACCTGTCTCTAATGGATGCATCGTTTTCATTTATCACACAATATTTTCTTTCCATTTAGTTTTTTTTTTGTTTTGTTTTTTCTTTCGCCTTTTTTTCAGATTGAGCATGTCTACCCCCATAATGTAGCTGTGGTACTCCTTTTATAGATTTATCTATTTATCGTTAGCTATTGATTACTATATTGTGATTGTTGTTTTACTGATTTAGATGACAAAAACAATGCAAGTTCCCCTGTCTTATGCTGAGGACATCATTGGGATTGGTGGAGCAAATATTGCATACATTCGTCGTACAAGTGGAGCAATTCTTACCGTACAAGAGAGTATGGGTTTACCTGATGAGATTACTGTTGAAATTAAGGGCACTTCTTCACAAGTTCAGGCAGCTGAACAACTTATTCAGGTAGGACCATCGGATTTCTAGAATTTTCCTAAATATTATTATTAGAACTCTGTGGTTGGGTCTACATAGTAAGACTGGCATTTTTTGACCGGATATGTTAACACCAGGGTTGACTAAATACTCGACACATGGCCACATATGATACTATCTACTAATCAATTTTTTTTTTTGATAGGAAACAACACTTTTGTATTGCCAGATATAATATAAAAGTGGAAAAGTACATCATTAATGGTTGGTTAAAGAAACCAACCAAATGTAGAAAATAACAAAGTGAAAAACAAGAAGTAGATCTAGAACACATAACTGGCCAATAAATCACATTATGGTCTCCATCGCGCTAAAATAGAAAGCGGAATTCTTTTGAAGTCCTTAGTAACTGAAGCCTAAAATGATGCTAGAAAATAAACACCATCCTATAAGCCTTCCAAACACTCGTATCTATCTTCAAAAATTCGAGCATTCATTTCTTTCTAAATGACCCAAAAAATAGTCATTATTGCACAATTCCTAAGAGTGAGTCCCTTATCAAGCCTTCAAAAAACCTTTCAAATCTTCAACAAACCAGGATGTTGATGGCTTAAGTATCACTCAACTCAAGCCCGCCAAACTAAACAACTTATGACATAAGGACAAAGCACTAGGGCAATGTAAAAATAAATGATCAATACTTTCAAAAGCACCTTTACACATCACACATTGTTGGGAAGAAAGAGAAAAACTGGACCTCCTCAAGAGTACGAATGGAATAGAAACGATGGAAGTTCCCTGGAAAGAAGATAACTAATATAGGCATGGAAACAAAGATGAAAAAGATGACTCCCTTACCCAAACATCCTCCTAAAAATGCACTCTCTCCCTATTACCCACCCCATATTTAAGATTTTGAGAAAACTTCATCAATCCCAGAGATATAAATTTCTATGGGTTCCGAATTTTTTTCCTTTCAATTGTATTAGTATCCCATCAATTGGCTTGTAAAACACATTTGTTCTTGATATCTAAATGCCATAGAGAATTTTGTTCAAAGGGAAACCTCTAAAGCCACTTACTCACTAAAGCAATATTTTTTGCCTTCAAATTTCCAAATGAAAGACTACCTTATCTTTAATTTTAGAAACCACCCCCCAACTTACTAAAAGATCCTTCCTCCCCTCGCAAAATCCTTCTCACAAGAAATTATCATAATTTTTTCAATCTTCATTCGAATCTTCCCTGGTAACTAAAATAACGATAAAAAGTATGTGAGTGTACTAGCCAAGACTGATTGCACTAATGTTAACCTTCCCCCTTTTGGATATGAAAGCTTTTTTTCAGCCATCAAGTCTTTTACCTACTTTTTCTACTGCTGAATCTCAAAAGAATGAGGATAATGGATTCCTCCCCAAAGGCAACCCTAAAAACTTCATTGGCCACTCCTACACTTTACGCTTCAAAAGCCCTGCCACTCGATTGACACTTTATGCTTCAAAAGCCCTGCCACTTGATTGATCTTATCATATTGCGAATTTATACCCACAAGGAAGCTTTTGTCCATACTCACCTTCAATCCTCATACGAACCTAAACAACTCCACAATGTTCCTAAAGTTTAAAATCTTTTCCTCATCTTCTCACAAAAGAAAATAGTATCATCAACAAACTATAAGTGAGAAACATTTATCCTATCCCTTCTCACAATAATTCCTTTCACAAGATTACTCTTCTCTACTCTCCTCACTAGTCTACTAAATCTATCAGCAGCTAAAGTAAAAAGAAAAGGAAATAAAGGGTCCCTTGTCTCAATTCTTTAGATGCCTTAAATCTTACCCTATGCTTCCTATTAAGCTTAATAGAGAAGTTCATTGAAAGCAAACAACCTTTAATCCACCTTCTCCATCTACCTTCATATCCTATAACTTCCAAAACGAAGTCCAAGAAATCCCATTCCACATAATCGTAGGCCTTTTAAAAATAAGTTTAAGATAAATCTCTTTTCCTCTGGTTTTATAATCCTCAACAACTTATTAGCTACTAGAGCAACATTAAGAATTTGTCTATCCTTAACAAATGTACTTTGACACTCAGAAATAGTGTCATTAAGAGTATCCCGTAATCTCAATGATAACACTTTCGCAATAATTTTGTAGAGATTAGATGCCAAACTTATCGGCCAAAAATCCTTCATCTTCATGGACTTGTCTTTCTTAGGGATCCAACAAATAAAAGTAGAGTTGGTAATTGCAGTAACAACACCACTTCGGAAAAACTCCTTAAAAATTTTCATCAAATCCCCGTTTACTATATCCAAACACTCTTGATACATAGCCAAAGGAAACCCATCCGGACCTAGTGCTTTATCTCTACTACACTCAAAAATAGCTTTTCTCACTTCTCCTTTCTCAAAAGGTCTCTCCAACCATCTAAATTTATTCTCATTAATAAGACTCCACTCAAAACTTTCCAATATTGAGCTAACACCCCCTGAGACGGGCAAAGAGTTTCACTACTTTACTCTCAATAATCCCATTCTCTTCAATTGTCACACCATCTTCTAATTCTAATTTATCAATGAACTTTTTTTCTTACCATTAGCCACTTTATGAAAAAGTTTTGGATTATTATTTCCTTCTTTTATCCATTTCACTCTAGCCTTTTGTCTCAAACTAATTTCTTCCTTGAAAACCACCTCCTCATACTTATGCCTAAGTTCTCATCTTTCCTTCTCAAATTTTTCATCTAATCCTCCATTCTCTTCAATCTTTTCAATTTTTGTAATTCTACTCACAATTAAACCTTTGATTAATCTTATATCTCCAAAAACTTTCTTATTCCATTTCTTCACTTTTTGTTTCAAATGCTCCAATTTTTTCATAAATTTAAAGCCTTCCCCACCTTTGAAAACTTGCTTTCCCTCCACCACGCCTGAATTTCCCTTTGAATGCATGATGTTCAATCCACATGTTTTCAAACCTAAATGGACAAGGACTACGCTTAACAGTAGCACAATCAAGAACAATGGCAGAATGATTCGAAACAACTCTCGAAGGAATCTCTAGTCTCACACACGAAAAACATTCCTCCCATTACACAGAAAAAAGAAACCGATCCAATCTATTACGACAAGAATTTTCTCTAAAATTAGACCAAGTAAAACTTCCATTGCCCAGCGGAGGATCCTTGAGCATGGTTTTCCTAATGAAAGAATAAAATCCTTTAGAAGATATCTAATGATATTAATGTAACACTCCAAAATACACCTTGAACGTGAATTTTCTCTAAAATTAGACCAAGTAAAACTTTCATCGCCCAGCGGAGGATCCTTGAGCATGGTTTTCCTAATGAAATAATAAAATCCTTTAGAAGATATCTAATGATATTAATGTAACACTCCAAAATACATTACTATCTAAAACCATTCATAACGTGAGAACAACTAATAAAATTCATCAATAAATAAAATTTTCATTCATCATATCTAATATCTACAATATTATCCCAAAAGAATATGTCAGATCATGGCAATAACATCCAAAAGAATCAAATTTAACTTACAGCGGAATAACAAAAATATTAGACTCCACCGAGTCTCAAAATGAATTTCCTAGTCTAGCTCATAGGAGAGTATAACTTTAAATGTTCACCTCGAGATCCGCGTGCTGGTCTAGCGGAGCTTCTCAATGCTCCTGCTCATTGACTCCGAGATCCTCATCTAACACGTAATCTAAAAAATATGTTGTTTGTAGCTGGTGAGCACTAAATTCTGTAGGAAAATCCTCCCAAACTTGAACAAGGTTTAGAAAACATATAAAACAAGTAGGTCTCTTTTCGCAAATAGCATATATAGCTTTTGAAATAAAACATGGATATTTCAATGGATCTCAAGTTTAAAGCAAGAGCAATATTTAAATGAAAGGTAAAACCAATTTCTAACCAACAATTCCAACAAGTCACTATTTTCACAATAAATCAATTCCACCATGGATCTCAATCCATCATTTGCACTATAAACAATAATCAACAATGTATATCTGTATCTCAAATCACAACTTGTATCTCAGGTATGATGCATAATTCGCATGAATAAACACATCGAGAATATCCTGACTTACACACACATCCAATCCTCGCAAGGATATATAATTTTAGGAAGGACGTGTACCATCACAATGAAAATGATGAAATCCAACCCAGGAATAGTATACTAACCCTCATCGTCGGTACCCGTGAGCGAATAGTAGTTTGGTTCTCACAAGGCACCAATCCCACTACGAGTGGTAGGGAACCTTCAAACCCGCACGGAATAAGAAATGCATCTATTCACTCTGCGATACCCGGTCAACGGTCATCCATTATCATCCAACCATCTCCAAGAGATACCCACAACAACGTTACCTTCTTATACCCAATCAACTGCAAAATATTCCTTTCGATAGAAACTGAAATGAAAATAAACGAAGAAAAAAAGTAATATTAATAGCCATCTTTAACCAAAACTTAGCATCAAATGAATACACAAATTAAAGGAGAAAAAAATTAAATAACAAATCTAAGCAGAGGAAATAAAAAATGAAAGACATACTATAACAAAAACAACAATGATTTTTTAGGTTAATGGCTTTGGCAAATAGGGGAAAGGAGGAAGGGGTGGTGTTGGGCGATAGTAGATGTTTTTGGATGGATGCCAAAAAATTTATAAGACAAAAAAGTCATAGGCTCACTATTTTTTGGCTCACTATTTTTTGTTACTCAATTTTATTAATTGCTAAATAGATATCATGCTATCAAATACATGACTCCTAAGAACAAAAAAAAAAAAAGAAATGGAAATGGGGGTTAAATTACCTGTTCGGGAGAATCACATCCTTTTGAACTCTCTTTATGTCCACATAAATACCATAATTCATTCAAAGTTGAATAGTACAATTGAAAAAATTAAATAGAACTAAGAAACTCAACCGCACAAAAACCTCATATCGCACAATAGGTTTTTTCCTTAAAACTAAGAAATTCACCACCAAAAGGTTTTTTCCTTAAAATTTCATATAACACAAAACCCAATGCATTTATGTATTAAGATTATCATCATGCAATAAACCCAAAATTGAAATCCTAGTAATAACCTATACCTGAAGGCGTTTTGAAACTAGGAAAAACCCTTTCTAAGTTTGATGATCATTCCACCATTGATGACCAAAATTTGATGACCATTCCACCATTGAACATTATATCCAAATTTCAATTTCAAAAGCCAATTCAAATAGTAAAAGGTTGAAGCAAAAACATTTCAAAATTACTATAGGATTTGTAGTTATCTATGGGATTTGCAAGGTTTGAATGCTACTGCAATTAGTCATAAAGTATTACTGTACGTGTGTGTGTTGTGCTATGTGTTCTATTGTGCATGTATGTGAGCTTTGTGGCGTGTGTACTATTGTGTGTGTATGTGGGTTGGGTGGCGTGTGGCGTGCGTGTTGTGAATGCTATGTGTGTGCGTTGAGTGTTAGGGTCATTTGATCGAACACCTTGTATGCATTTGGTCGTACACTTTGCATATGATATGTGTTTTGTGCGGAGAGAGACAGAGATAAATAGAGAGTCGTGTGGTTACCGACGTAGGAGAGATGGAGAGAAGAGAAACGGGGAAGGGAAGAAGAGAGAATGAGAGAATTAAGAAGAGGGGAGACGCGAATTAGGGCATCTATCGGGGTGGTTTGTGCACAGAAAGGATGACTGAAATAAGGGGTGGGGAGGGGAGAAAGAAAACTACCTCAAAGGGATGCCGGTGTCGTGGTGGTGGCGCTGGCCTTCTCTTAGAAATCTGGTAATAATCAAAAGAAAATTAGTTGGAAATCATGGGCTTGATTTCACCCATAATAATCAGAAGAAAATTAGTTGGCGATGGTTTGCTTCAACTGAGATGGGGTTGGACGAACAGAGATGAGGGTGAGAGAGACGAAGGCAGAGGAGCAGAGAGAGATGAAGTTTGGGTAGTGGATGAGAGATTGAGGCTGAGAGGGGTGAGGGAAGAGAGAGAAGACACGTGAGAGAAGGATTGACAGTGATTTCAATGTTTGGATCAATTTTAGACCTTTGAGATTGGGGTTTGGATGTGACATATTTGAGGGAAAAATTTTTTTGGGAGTGATTTTAGACCGTTGGATCAATGTTCTTAAATAAATCTGAATCGTTCTTGTACTTTCTCAAGTTAGAGATTCAAAATTGATTTTATCTTATTATTATAGATGTTTGGTCTGCATCTACAAAACAGTTTTCCAATAAAAACAAAAGAGAAAATGTTTAGATTGCAGAACTTTGTATCTATTTTTCAAAACTAGGAACAAAAAGTTAGAATTTTATACACCACTAATAACATGTTTTTACTAGTTTTGAGGGACAATTTTGAAAAAAATTGAAAAAGGGGATGCAATATACTGCTTACTTAAAGACATCATTTAAAAGGAATTTTTTTTCTCCCTCGTCCATGTCTTTCACTCCACCTCTAAGCAAGCATGAACGATTCCTTCAAACCTTCTAGTCTCGTCCAAAGTTTTGGTTCTTCAAGTGGCACAAGCCAACGAGAAGATGTCCGATTAGCCTCTAACAAACTAGTGAAGAAAGCTTTTTTCATGTACTTTGTTTTCTAACTGTTAAGAGTATTAGGGTAGTATATGTAAATTGTTAATAGTATTAGGGTAGTATGTGTAATTTTTATTATTGTGAGTTGACTATAAATACAAGTGATGTATGAGAACTTGGTTAAGTTTTAACCTCTCTCTGTTTCTCTCTAATATTGTGTTAATCTTCTAAACTTAATGTGGTATCAGAGCCAGTCGACTGGTTGTGGTGATAGTCGATTGATTATTTGGTGTGACTGTTGTGGTGTGGCTGTTGTGGTTTGTCATCTGTCCTTGGTTGTGAAGGTGCAGTCGAGTGTGAGGTTGAACTGGTGTTCATTGGATCTGTGTTGATCTGCGTGTGGTGGTGATCTCCATTGTGGGTGTAGCGATCGAGGTACTCTGTGGCACATCGTGGTGGTGGAAACCCTTGTGGTGGCCTCTGCGGCATCGTCGACTGTAGTGGTGTCGATTTGGTGGTGTATGGGTGGTGGTGTAGTCAACTGATGGTGTATCGTGGTACTTCATGTTCATCGTCGATTGTCGGTGTAGTGGTGTTGTGGTTGTGGTTGCTGTCGTGTGGTGTGTGGCTTTGTCGAACCAAAGTGTTCTCTTGGAACACTAATCAGCGAAGGAGAGTGTGGTGTGGTCGACGTTAGTCGGCGTTGGTGTTGTTTCCGTCGTTGAGGTGGCGCAGCGAGCAACAGGGTTTCAATTAAAACCCTAGTAGTGGAGAAGACGATCCTTAACGGGTCGATTTGGGTTGGTTTGACTCAGCGGGTTTGGATTATTCTTAAGCCCAGTCTAGTTCGGTTCAATCCAGCCCAGTTGAGGTAGCTGGTCCAATCCAGCAGTAGAACGGTTCATCCAGCAGACCGGTTCTTCACCATCTAGTCCGGTTCAGACCATATTCTTCGTCAAACCGGTCCGGTTCAGGGGTCTAAAGGGCTCAGACTGTCCAGTTCAGCAGTCCAGCCCCTTTTTTAGTCCTGGTTTAGTGGTCCAGGATCACAAACCGGTCCAGTTTAGTGCTCTAATCTAGTTTTTCAGTCCGGTTCAGCCTCCAGTGGTCCGGTTCAGTCTTTAAACAGCCTTGGCAGGCCCAGTTCTGGCCGGTTCAGTACTCCAGCAGCTTCCTTAATCCCAGTTCATCGGTTCAGAGCGGGTTTTCAGCCCGGTTCAGTGGTCTAGGACCTTCAGACGGTCCGATTCAGTCATTTTTTGACCGGTTCAGGCCGGTTTCACCTGTTTTGTCTCCGGTTCAGTGGTCCGGTGGACTCCTTTGCTCCGATTCAGCGGTTCAGTGGTGTCTTTTGGTCCGGTTCAGCGGTTTAGTGAACTTATTTGGTCCGGTTCAGCGATCAAGTGGCGTTCTTCAGTCCGGTTCAATAGTGCAGTAGTTGATTCTTGTTCGGTTAAGTGATATAGTGATTTTCTTTTTTTATTTGTTGCACTTATGGAACCCAAGCAAGACACTGAGTTGGTTATTATTACACGAGAGGAGTATGCTCAATTCTTGTCTAGTCAAGCAATCTCATCTCTCTCTACTGCTACTTTTGCCCAGTCACGTAATACTTTCACTTGTTTATTGTCCTCCACTCGCAGTCCCTGGATCATGGACTCTGGCGCTTCTGACCACATGACTTGTGCGTCTAATGTTTTTTCTACTTATTAGTCCGCTAGTTCTACACGCAGTGTTACTCTTACTAATGACACTTGTTCTAAAGTTTCAGGTCTGAGAACTACTCACTTCAGTCCTGATATGTCTCTATTTTCTGTGTTATTTGTTCCTCAGTTTTCTTTTAGTTTATTTTTCATTAGCAAGATTACCCGTTCTCTCAATTGTTCTGTCATCTTTTATCCTTCTTATTGTGTC
Source organism: Ilex asprella (assembly GCA_023539305.1). Classification (NCBI taxonomy): domain Eukaryota; kingdom Viridiplantae; phylum Streptophyta; class Magnoliopsida; order Aquifoliales; family Aquifoliaceae; genus Ilex; species Ilex asprella. Next base: position 1,797,001 of record CM042198.1, read on the forward strand.
TTTTAAGATCTCAAGACGAAGAGGATAATTGGTACAGGGCATGAAGTTGGTAGTTTATATTATCTTGACTTTGATTCACCTACCCGGGCTTTACAGACCTCTTTGTCTCCTTTTCAATGGCATTGTCGTCTTGGACATCTCTCTCTCCAGAATCTGAAGCGTCAAGTTCTCAATCTTAGTGATATGTCGTCTTTGTCTTGTGAAGCTTGTCAACTTAATAAGTATCACCGTGTGTCATTTCAGCCTAGAGTCCATAATCGTGTGTCTAGTCCATTTAAATTGGTACATTCTGATATATGAGGTCCAATAAAGAATATTTCATCTAGTAAATATCCTTATTGTGTCATTTGTGGATGACTATTCTCGTGTGACTTGGTTGGTTTTGATGAAATCTCGGTCTGAATTATTCTCTATATTTGAGACATTTCGTAAAGAAATAAAAATTCAATATGGTTGTCGTATACGTATTTTACGTTCTGATCATACTTGAGAATATGAATTTGATCATTTTTCTGGTTATCTTAGTAAAACTGATATTATTCATCAGACTTCCTGTGCTTGCACATCTTCACAGAACGATGTTACTGAACGTAAGAACCGTCATTTGTTGGAAGTCACTCGTGCCCTGTTATTCCAAAGAGAATGAATGTTCTTACTGCTTGTCACCTATTAATTGGATCTGGACTTTGGGTCATCTCTTGTACTACCATCATCTTTTCCCTCATCTTCAGATATTCCGCTGCCCACTGTGTTACCATCTACTTTACCTCTTCGTGTATACTCTCGTCGTCCTCGACCATCGACTGAGGTACCCGTACCGTCTTTCTTGCCGTCTGTTGATCCTGGTCCATCAGGTAATTTAGACTCTCTACCTATTGCTCTTCGAAAAGGTACTCGTTCGTGTGTTACTAATCATCCCATTTCTCATTTTGTTTCATATGATACATTGTCTCATGTCTTCTCTTATTTTACCTCTCAATTATCTACATCTATTCCTAAGCGTTTACAGGATGCGTTATTTGATCCAGGTTGGAGGAAAGCTATGGAGGATGAGATGGATGCCTTACGTCATAATATGACTTGGGATCTCGTTCCTTTGCCTTCTGGTAAACGAACTGTTGGTTGTCGTTGGGGTGTATACTGTTAAATTTCATTCGGATGGTTCTGTAGAGCGTCTTAAAACCCCGCTTGTTGCAAAGGGCTTTACTCAGACCTATGGTGTTGATTATGAGGAGACTTTCTCTCCTGTTGTCAAAATTTTCTCTGTTCGTATCTTGATTTCTTTAGCTGTTAATCTTGATTGACCCTTGTTTCAGTTAGACGTCAAGAATGCTTTCCTACATGGTGACTTGGTTGAAGAGGTATACATGGAGTAGCCACCTAGGCTTACTGCTCAGGGGGAGTATTGCAAGAATGTATGTTGGCTAAAAAAATCTTTGTATAGTTTGAAACAGTCACTAAGGTCATGGTTTGGTAAGTTTTCAGATGCAGTCTTAGAGTTTGGTCTTCTACGATGTCAGACAGACCATTCCGTGTTTCATAGACAGACAAATGTTGGATATGTTCTATTGGTGGTCTATGTGGATGATATTGTGATTACAGGAAATGATTCTGAGGGGATTGTCAAGTTAAAAATCTTCTTGCAAGATCGATTTCATACTAAGGATTTGAAAAAATTCAGGTATTTTTTGGGAATTGAAATGACTCGATCTAAACAGGGTATTTGTTTATCACAGAAGAAGTATATACTTGACATGCTAGAGGAAGCAGGTTTGCTGGGTGGCAGACTGATTGATGTTCCCATGGATCCGAATCAGAAACTATTGATAGATGATGGTGCACTGTTTGAGAATTCGGGTCGGTATCGCTGATTGGTTGGGAAATTTAATTATCTCACTATTACTCGACCGGATATTTCCTATGCAGTCAGCATAGTAAGTTAGTTCATGGGATGTCCTAGAGGATCACATTGGGAGGCAGATACTCGTATTCTGCGATATCTCAAACGAGCTCATGGACTTGGACTGTTATATCGAGTTAATGGACATCTTAGAGTGGAGGGTTTCTCAGATGCTAATTGGGTTGGCATTCCTTCTGATCGGAGATCAACAGCTGGTTATTGTACTTTCTTAGGAGGTAACGTCGTCTCATGGAAAAGTAAGAAACAATCCGTGGTAGCAAGATCCAGTGCTGGGGCTGAGTATAGGAAAATGGCGCATACGAAGAGTGAGTTGACTTGGCTACTATACTTCCTTCAGGAAATTGGATTTTCAGTTCAGCCTCCTTTACAGTTGTTCTGTGACAACTAGACAGTTATCCATATCGCTGCTAATCCAGTGTTTCACGAGAGAACTAAACATATTGAGGTTAATTGTCACTTTATTCGGGACAAGATAGTGGTTGGAGAGATTACGACTCCATTTGTGAAATCTGAAGATCAGCTTGCAAATATGTTTACCAAAGCATTGAGTCGTACACGTCTTACAGCGATTTGTTCAAAGTTTGGATTATATGATATATATAGTCTAGCTTGAGGGGGAGTGTTAAGAGTATTAGGGTAGTATATGTAAATTGTTAATAGTATTAGGGTAGTATGTGTAATTCTTATTATTGTGAGTTGACTATAAATGCAAGTGATGTATGAGAGTTAGGTTAAGTTTTAACCTCTCTCGGTTTTTCTGTAATATTATGTTAATCCTCTAAACTTAACACTAACAAAATAATTTTGCATATTTTCTTGAGGTTGACTTTTGCCTTAGATCTGGTTCTAGGCAAACCATAAATTTGGGATCTATGTTGTTGACTTTGTTTTTTCATTTTTCACTGTAAAGGAAAGGATGACATCTTTGTTGCATGTTCAATTTTAGAAGTTAATTTTTTGTTGGTTGAGATTTATCCATCAACATTCAACAATTGTCTTTTATTCTTGTTTTTTTTTTTTTTTTTTTTTTTTTGTTTTTGGAAAATTTCGTCATTTAATTTCTAACATCAAGTAAAGCAATGTTGAGAGTTCTGTGAGTAAATCTTGTTCGTCCACATGCATAATATCAGCCGAGAAAGAAAACCATGGTAACACACCCCACTCCTTGCTCTCACCCTTGTGTTATTTTTCAAAATATTTTTATCTAAAGAGTCAATTCAAATTATATTCCATACTTATATTATTTTTTGAATCACTATCCAAACATGATTTACTATTTTTTACTTTTAAAATTGTTTTCAAAATCATATAACCAAACATATTTTGGGATATAAAAAACTAAAATCAAAGGCCCTATTTGGTTTGAGTCTCAAAAAATAGTATTTGAAAATTATTTTTGCGAAGAGTTTTAGAAAAATGTGTTTTGGTGTTTTTTGTATGACCGAACTTGTTTGGTTATATGATTCCAAAAACAGTTCTACAGAATAAAAAATAATAAAATTTGTTTGGACAATAACCCAGAAAAACAATGAAAATAGAAATGTGTTGGTTGTTGTGGACGTGTTTTCTAAATTTTGGAAATATTGTTTGAAAAAACACATAAAATAATCTTAATTTGTTCTCTAAATCTATTTACTTTTTGTTCTCAATTTTCAAAAAGCAAAAACAAAAAACGGCTGACAAAATAACTTTCTTCCAAAAACTATTTTCAAAAACAAAAAAACAGTTTATGGGATGCAATCCAAACCGGGACACAGTTTTCTAAAAGAAAACTTTTCGAAAACATGCTTTGAATGATGGTTTTTGAGAACATATCCAAACAGGCCCTTAGCGTTTCTGTTTCCTGTTTCCAACTTTGTTGTTTTGTTTATCACTCCTTTTGCATTCTCCATGTTCTTATTTAATAGCCTCTTTTAGTTGTTGGTAATAGACTGCTATGTATTCTCTTTACGTTTTGAATTTATTATTCCTTACCGTTTAGTTAGATAGCTAGCTTGGATATGATTTGGTTAAAAACCAGGAAAATCTAAGTTCTCATCTAGATTTTTGTAGGAAAAATTTATACAGGAGTTAAGATTATTGGTGTTTATTGGAGATGGTGACTTTATGGTGATTTTCTCTAATGCAAAAACACGGCTTTGACTCTGTTAAATGGACAGTGAATTTGTTCTTTTATCTCGTATCTTCCTGTGAGTAGGAACTTGTGTTGACGAGCTTTTCTGGCAAACAAACACTAAAAAACTCTACAGCTTAAGTGTGGTCCAGATGTTTGAATTTGGACAAATTTCCTTATTCCTCTTTCCTTTTTGGACTGTTTGCAGGAGTTCATAAACAGTCACAAAGAACCAGCCGCAAGCATCTATGGTAATATTGACAGTGGATTGAGTTCCTACTCTCATTTGGCTGACCCCTCCTATCCTTCATCTTCCTTTTCATCTCAGCCACTAGGAGGATATGGATCTTCCAGCATTGGAGGGTACAGCAGTTTTAGATACTAAAAGACCAATCAAATTTCCTTTGTTGGGACGTAGTTAAATCCTCTTTTAGGATGACTCTCTAATATTTGATATCATATGAAAACGAATTTGTTGAAATGGGACATGCTTGACTCTCTTTCAGAGAAAATATAATTGTGGCGAGTATTTGGCTGCCTCTTTTGATCTTCCTTTTTCTTGGCTTCAACCTTTATTGCATGTTTGTTCTGCCACTTGGATGTTGTGCATGTGTTCCTGTTGTATTATTGGTGGTTTGCTCTAATCTATTAAACTCTCCGACCACAAATTTCCAACTTCGCAATTTGCCAATTTTTTAAAATTTAAAACCCGAAATACAGCCAAGTCTTTCGTTGTGCTTTGATGTTCTTCATGTGCTAATGATGTTTAGAAATGCATTATCATTGGCCACCGAGAGAAATGTGCCATTTCAGACATTATTTCTTTACCTATCGATCTTGTGCTTGCTATCCCGGAGCGATCCATTTGTTATTCATAAGGTCAATATCTACTGCATTTTTTCCCGTAATTAATTGGCTTAGAAATTTTTGAACTATAAATTGGTTTACAATGATGCTGTCCCCATTCCTCCAATATAAATGTATTGTAACTCGCGTAAAAGTGTAGGTAGTATAATTTAAAATGATTTGCAACAAGATGTCATTGTGCCTAATTTTGTATGATTTGGTAAAATCCACAAGATCTTAGTACAAACACAAGTTCATTATGGTTTTTTCTCTATTCTTCATACGAATGGTTGTTAAAATACTAAATGAAGTTCGAGCGGCAAGGTATATTAGCTCATTGAATAATAAAAATTACTGTTGTTTATTTATTTTGAATTTAATTTTTAAATCATCTGGAGAATGTTGTTTCTTGGTGTGCCTTGAAAAATTAAATGATAGCTATCATAGAATTATTTCACTGTAGAACTGCCACCAATAGAAAATAAATTTAGAGAAAATTGGTTAAGTGGTTTGGACATGTTTATACAAAATTTGGTGATGTACTAAGGCTCCTAGACACCAAAGAAAAAGTATTTCGCAATAAGATCATCTCACTTATGTAAGTATTGTGGAAACACCATGGAATAGATGAAGCTACATGGACACTAGAGTTGGAGATGCGAGTAAAATATCGTCACTTGTTAACTACTTGACGTTAGTTTCGAGGACGAAATTTTCTTTTTCCGGGTGGATTGTAAACATCAATGTAATTATTTGAATTATACTAAATTATGATGTATTGTGTTGTAGAATGAATTAAGAACACATAAACTAGGTAGGTGCTGTTTGTAAAAATAGTTAAGACATGTTGAGAAGATTGAAGCTTTGGGATAGTCATTTCCGAGGAGAAATGAATTTAGTTTAAGTTTTAAGCATGTTTAGATGAAAATAGCATAAAAAATAATCCAGAAGGTAGAGAAACCTTAGGAGAAGTGATTGGGGTGTATTGAAAGTTTGAAAGTATTCTAAAGTTGAAATTCATTTTGGGGAAAATTTGGGTAGAACGGAATTTGACATTACCTCAATATTTTTACACAGAACTCTTTATTCCGATGTTCTATTGATTTGATATTGGGATATTTGAAACTAAACTTCAAGGGCTATAAAATTATATTTCATAAAAATTTATACATCGACTTCTAAATAGGTTAAAACTACATTGGAAGTTCAGGTATAAAAGGGTGTACGTTCGAATGTGAATTTATGTTTGAACTCGGATAAGTCGCAGAAGTGTAGGCCTAATAGAATAGGAGATACTGTGAGTGAATTACGTTCGAACGCCACTTATGTTTGAACATGAGTGCGCATTTGGCAGCAATTAGGCGTGTGCCAACTGAGTAGTTTTTTAACTCTCATCAATATCCTAAGGACGTTCCTTAGGTCAGGAAGAGATCGCTCAATCAACACACTCACACAAGTAGCATACTAGAGCCTTTGTCTACACTGTTTAAGTTTGTATTCATTTATTTTACTCAAATATGTAATTTCCTTTGTTGTTACTCTGATGACTTTTTTTTTGTTCAATTTCTAGTATAGTAGTTAAGGCATTGTTTATTTTGTTGTTCGTTCCAACAATCTACTTTCAATTCCTAGTTTCCGAGCATGTTTCTAAAGGGAATAATTTAAGTCATTGATCTCCAAGGTAGAGAAAAGAATCTAGAGTAATCTTATTTTTCGTTTTAATGCCTGAACAATCACAATTTTAAAATCTCATACTGGTTCGAGTTCGTAAAGTTGTAAGTGTTTGAAAATCTTAAGTTCATTTGGACTTTGACATGCTCGCAATCCAAAATACGCCAAACATATTTTTTTTGCACGCGCTGGTGTAACCCATTGCAAGAGCATGGTGTATATCAGGAGAAAGGCCAAAGCTAGCTCATCTGATGTGCCTCTTGGGAATGAGATAGTTGAAGAAGGCAGGTCTGGCATTCTCAACCTGCAAGAGAAATTGTCTCCACTCGAGGGGCAAGAAAATCAAGAATCCAACTCAGTGCAGGAGGGTTTGATCAGGGCACTTTCCCAGGAGGTTTCCCAGAAAGTATCAGGATTCGTCGATGGGCTTGAAAATTTGATAAACGAAGAATCTAGCTGCACCAAACAAGCACCGGAGCAGTTATTTGAGACCTTGAACAGACAGCGGGTCAGAAGGCAACAACAACCACTTCCAGTAGTTACACCAACGGAGGCACAACCAGTGCCTCCTCCGTATTTGCTGCGCATGGAGAAATAATAACCCTATTTTCCAAGAGAATATGCTGCCCATTCCTGAGGTAGGGCTAAAGAAGGTAGCCGACCAGTGTTGTTCCGATGGCATAACAAGTGATTTTGAACAGAGAGCATGATTGGGTGGACATATAGCACGAGTATCCATGAGGTTACAAGGTTCCTGTCCTTGTCACATTTTCATTAGAAAATGGTCAATTGACTATCGAGCACATTGGCCGCTGCACTATGCAGTGTGGTAAGGCGAGCACGAATGACTTTTTGAAGCTAAGGCTGCTCGTAAAATCTTTAACGAGAACTGGTTCCTGCTGGTACATTGACTTGCCCCCTAACTCAATGTTAAGCTGGCAACAACTAGAAGACAAGTTCCATGCATAGTTTTATCGAATGGATCTTGAAGTAGCCATGGACGACTTGCCTTGGTTGTACCAAATGACCAGTGAAACAATAGAGCAGTTTATTACACATTTTAACAGTGCCAGAAATAGGTGCAGATTGACCTTGCCTGAAATGGAGTATGTGCCTATCACGCAAAATGGGCTAACCTTTGACCATTGGAAGAAGTTCGAGGCCATGGAGTTCGGTGACTTGTTCGAGTTGGCAACTCTAGAAACCCGCTATGAGCAGATTTTGTGTGAGGAGCTGGATCAAAAGAATTCTTCGAAGGGACTTATTATCGCAACCCTAACTCTGAAGTGCTGATGGTAGAACCAGACTAGACGTGGAGGTGAATGTAGAGGAGATTGTGGCAAGGTGCTTGCCAGAATTTCAGAAGAACAAGGCCAGATACAGACATCGATTAGCATTGAGAAGGGAATCAGCAAAACCAGTTGGGAATACAAGTTTGACATCTCTAGGGCCGATTAGATTTTTGATCACTTGCTAGCAGACAACAATATCAAGTTGTGTTATGGTCATAAATTCCCTCATTCGCAGACCTCAAAGGGAAGACATATTGAAAGTGGCACAACCTGGGGAGCCAATCTATGAACAATTGTGTGGTGTTCTGAAACACTATCCAGGAAGGCTTGAACAAAGGCCATTTAATGTTTGACGACAAGACAAGCCAAAAATTGGAGTCGACAAGGACCCCTTTCAGAAGAGAACCACCATCGACAATAAGGAAGAAAGTTGATCTCAGAGATGGTACTGGAAATAGTTTGGAAATGCCTGGAGACAAGAAAGAGGCTTCTCCCAATGAGGACTTGTCTGATGACGATCCATAGAAAAAGTTCAGATAATTTGCCGCTGTGCAGGCGCAACTGGACATGGTGAAGAAAGTCTTGTGCCCCAGGTGTAAGGCATACTAAGGGCTTACAACTTGAGGAAGAAGAGCCAGAAAAGGTAGGCGAGAGGCGTAGGAGAGGTGGCACTACAAGGGCACCTCCTGGGAAACTGAAGGGCCTTCGTGAAGAAAAGACTTAGATGATCGGACTGGAAAGTTCATGCAGACGAGCTACAAAGGGCAGGACAAGCCTAAAAGAGAACTTCGCAGACTCCCAAAGGGCAGGCCCATGAACAATTATAAAGAATTTGCTACAAGGATGACTCTTGACCGTCCAAGGATGGTCAAACCAACAGAACCACTAGAAGGTAGGTGGTACGTGGCTCAGCACCCCAAATTTCTACAGTATCACCAGCTGCCTCCAATGGCTCAGACCCAAAAATGAGATTGGCGGCGAGTGCAGAGGTAGGAGGCTCAACAAGAGGTGGATACTGAGCAAGTTGATTGGACATGAAAAATGTAATATTTTGGTACATTATCAATGATGATTTATGTTGATTCCTTGTTGATTATGCTAATTATAATATCATTTTATATTTTATGGTCTTGGATGCTTATTGGTATTTTGTAGGTAAATGATGTAAAAATGCAGAGTATTGAACGTGCATGAAAATTATTTGCATGGCAAGGAATCAATCACATGGATTGAAGGATTGATTTGAAAAGAGAAAAAAAAAAAAGAATTATATAGGTTGGAAGTCAATCCCTGTGAAAATGGATTGATCTGTAGCATGAAATTTGGACAGAAAAGAGACAAGGATCGATCCCAAATGAAAAGGCACATATGGATCTATACCTTATAAGTTGGATGGATCCCTTGGAGGCAAATATGAGAGGAATGATTCATTATCCATTATCTCATCGTTCATTATACATTATCTCATGAGTTATTATCATTATCTCACGGGCCATTAATTCCAAAAGCCATGATCCATGGTGAAATAAGTAAGTAGGGATCAATTCTTGCTTGATTTTCTTCCTCACTTTTAGCCTATTATAATGGGGATCGATCTTTACCTTTCTTGATCAATCCGAGTGCAGAATTTTAGTCGATCAAGAATCTCAATTCATATTGACTTGTTCCAATATTTCCCATTATAAACACCTTATTATTGAGAGGGGATCCACTCTTCTTCTAACCTAGTAGTCTTTTCATCTATTTTATTATTTTCTTTTTTCATCACATTTTTTGGAGATTCAACCATGACACTTCTGCTTTTAAGTAGAAGTGTTGTAGTGTTCCTATTGATCAAAAAAAAAACCATGAATTGTGAGTAGTCTTTTTATACTTTTTAGTTAAGGTTGAAGGATTTGTAATTATTTATTTGGATCATTAGATTTATGTAATTTATATTTAGATTTCAATCTTAAATTTTTTATTTATTTGATTAATTGAATGTTCTTAGTAAAATTTTGTAATTTATATAACTGTTTAATTTTTTGAAAAATATGATCAAATCCAGATCCCGAAACCAGAAAGTTATTGTTTATCTTAAATTTATTTTTACAATTGTTTCTCAATCAATTATTCTTTTTATAAAATCTATTATTTTTTATACTTTATTTAGTTTACCTATTTTCTAAGGATCGACCTCAGACTACATTGAGTTATTACCAGAGCTTGATTACATGCATTTGATTATACTACATTTAGATTCAAACATGTTTTTAATGTCGTTGCCGAAGAATAGAGTTAGTTTCAAAAAGTTGAGGAGAAATCCACATTACTCTATTTTTTTTATCCATATTATTTGCTTTACTTTAATTTATTGTATATTTTCATTCTTAAGTTTGTTGATTACTGTAATGAGATCCCGAGTGTTCCCCCAATGGAGCAAGTGTGCGAGATTTATGTTGTGTTTTGGCATCCCATTGGGGAATGTCTTACCATTCCGATTTTTTGAGAGATTTTGTTGGATCAATCCAATGCAATACCAGTTTTCCAACAGCATTATTCCAACCCTTACTTCAATACTTACATCTCAGGGTATGGGATCAGCCACCAATCGACCCCCCACCATCACAAGGACCCCTCCTGTATCCAACATATTAGCACCCACAGATACAGAGTGTAGAGGATACCTTGAATTAATTCATGAAAAGTTAAATGACTTTGAATACACAAACCACCCAAGAATTTAATGATTTAAAAACTTCAACCATCCAAGTTTTTAATGATTTAAAAACTAAAACTACCGGAGCCTGAAATGATGTAAGAGACACTCTCACCATGTTGACCACTGTATTGAGTCTTCCACCCAATTACAATAAATTTCATAGGGTCAAGTAGTGAAAATGCTTCTTTTCTGAATTGGAATTTGAATATGGTGAATCAATTACTACTCTTGATGATGAAGAAATCATTGAAACTACTATTTCAAACGAGATCCAAGAACATGAGGAATATTAAACATCAAGTAGTGATGAGATTGATATGTCTAGGGTTTGTGAGGTTAAGATCCAATTTATATCTCATTTTTTTCAGATATGTTTGAAGGTGCACATGTGTATATCCTTTACTAGTTTGTTTAAAAGTGTATTGGGTGAATGAGCAGAGAACATGATTGGAGGAATTACTACGATATCACAAGTTCAAGCCATTGAAATTAAATGGTCAAACATTCAAATCCGAATTGAAGCCATATTGATTGTTTTGACATGAGTCGTATATTAGTAGTTAGAATTTATTTTTATTTTTATTTCATTTCAATCGTTCGATTTATAGTTTTTATTTTTGGTTAGAAATTTATTTTGTAGGTTTTAAAGTGGTTGCGGTGTTAAGTATTATTAACCCTTTGATCTTTGTTCATTATTTCTATTGAGCATGAAGGTTTCTATTTTTCATTGAGGACAATGTTCGATTTAGGTTGGTGTGTGTAGGTGAGTTTTGTGTTGTAACATTTTTTATTTCATTTGAATTTTATTTTGTTTAATATATATATTTTTACCCAAAAAAAAAAAACTTATTAATTGTATTGAATCATGTTTTATGGCATTGAAATATAGAATGTTTGATTGAGACTTGAACTTTTATATTTAAGCCTATTATAGAACTTTATTCTATATTTTAGTATCTGAAGTTGTATTGTCACTTTAATCTCAAAATTTTAGAGCACGTTAACTATGCTATTTAGAGTTTACTGGATGATACCTTTGCATTGAGACTTGATACATGTAGTGGAGATGATTGATTTAACCTATATGAGTGTTGAGCTAATCTTTCTTGGATGAAGTTTTTCATTTACTCAATAAAGATAATTTTATTCAGCGAAGTTCATTGAATAATCTCATTATTTTTTGCTTTGGTCAATACTAGTGTTGTGAATGACTATTGTTTACACTTGAAGTGTTTACCAATAACGCTTGATATATGATTTGAAGCCATTGTTGAACTAATTCGAGTCTTAACCTTATTATTTTCTTATTATCATCAATAGATGTTATGATTAAGCTTCTCGTGAATTTCTTTTCTTAAGCCATCTGTAATAGCCAAGCCAAGAATATGCTATATCTTTCCTTAGCTTCTTTATCCAGGGATTAATTTGATATTGTAAAAGAAGGGTGTAATGCTGGCTATTAGAAGAAAAATAATGATAAAAAGCTGAAATTCTCATGCTTGTGTTTTGATCTCTCTCTCTCTCTCAAAAAAAAAAAAAAAAAGAAGAAGAAGAAGAAGAAGAAGAAGAAGAAGAAGAGAAAAGCAAAAAGTTTGAAAAAAGGAGTTAAATTGAGCATTGGAAGTTTTATGGAAAATGTTTTTGAATGATGAGCAATGCGAGGTTATGAAAGAATATAGTTGAGAAAAGTAATGGTCTATCGGGATCACTTTTTAATTTATGAATATTCTTTATTTCAAAACTCTTGGCCCAAGTCCTCATTACAATCATAGAAAGACCTATTTAATCTCAATATTATGTCTGTTGATGCATGGATTATGTGAATAAAGATAAGATTGACAATTAATTTGCAGACTATGTATTGATTCTTTTCATGGGATTATGCTAATTTTTTTTATTGAAATAGTGGTTATTCTTGTCTGAATATATGTGAGTTAGCTATTGTTTTATTTATTAATTAATTCTACTAACTTATGGTACTATAATGTGTGAATAGTCACTATATTTTGAGTGAATTATTTGTTGAGTGTATGTCATGGTAAGGTTTGCATTGAAGATAATCGTTGATAGTTGAAGAGGTGAGGTATTGTTGAATGAATTTTTGAACTTGTGAAGTTATTTCATATCATACAAGAGTATTGAATGTGAATACTCTTATATAACATTAGTTCTATGATGCGGCTTCTTGTTGATTTATTTGGGTTGCAATTGGATATTTTCCTAACTTAATGTTTGGTTAAAGTTGATTAATAAATTGAAATGAAGTTTGTAGGTATCTTCACTGAAAACTTTCACGAGACTATAACTTATCTACTGAGGGTAACTTAGGGGTTTAAAGACTTGTTTCATGAGCTAAATGCAATCGTGAGTCCTATAAAAGTGGCTAGGTAGTATTTATTTTATTTTATTTTTGATTGTTAGGATTGTTAGGGACTGACAATATCTAGGTTACGAGGTGTGATTGGACATGAAAAATGTAATATTTTGGTATATTATCGATGACGATATAATGTCATTTTATATTTTATGCTAGTTGGATGCTTATTGATAGTTTGTAGGTAAATGACATAAAATTGTGGAGTGTTAAACGTGCTTGACTAGAAATCGATCCCTTGAATTGATTTGGAAAGCGAAAATCCGAAAAAATAATTATAGAGAGTTGAAGTGGATTGATCCCTGTGAAAGTGAATCGATCTGTAGCATAAAATTTGGATAGTAAATGGACAAAGATCAATCCTGTGACACCCGTAAATCTGGGGATCCTTTCTCAATGATCATCCATCAACCTACAAAAATACCCGTGTATACCGCATGATTTGATACCACATCATCCCATCCCCTTCACCGGGATCGAAACCAACACGGAGTTTGGACAATGTCTCCCATGTACTGGAGCCCTCCCAAATGCATAACTTGTATGCATATAATCACTTGACCATTCCAAGGTTCCATTTCCATCAATTTTCGATAAATATCACTCCATTTAGATCCCTTGAACAAAAGGGCCCAAGGCCCTAAGGTTTGACAAAGTTATTTTAATTTTTTAAAAATTTTAGAAGAGCTACCAATAGCTCGTATACTTGCTACCAATAGCTGAGCCCTCTGCCAGTGAGCTACCAGCAGCTATGAACCTAGCCACCAGTAGCTGTGCCCACTAGAATCGTGTTACCAATAGCTAATCAACGTGCTACTAGTACCATGGCCCAATTTTTCTTCAATTAATCCTTTTCAATTTCAACTCACCTAATCTCATTCAAAATTTACCTAAACTCATAAAATCTAATTTTACACAAAATATAGTCCATTTGAGTTCAATATATAATCCTTTATACAACATTAAAAGTTCAAAAACCATTACACGATTGATTTACAAAAATATAATTTAAAGCCACAACTTGACTTTCTTCATCACCAAGGACCCATTTGAGGACCGTCCACCAGCGATTGTCCTGCACTTGAAATTTTATTCCCATAAAGGGGGATCCACACTCAATAGGGTATCTCCTAAAAAAGCTACTCTCCAACCTAGAAGCATATAAAATGATGACATGCAATTCAACAATCAAACAAGCATTTATCCAAGAACAGACAACTTCAAGAAATGCATGCCACAATGCTATGCCATGTTATGAGGAAAGACTCACACATGCAACGCAACCCGAGTCCTCCACAGACTTCCACAACACATGTAATGCCATGCGTATGTATCTGGGCAATCCATGTTCCCGCCATTGATGTTACACATCCAATGACCATTTATAAATTTTGGGTCTTTCTTAGAGAGGGTATTCATGGACTTCCACCAACGGACATTCAACTGACACGACATTTATAGATGTCCACCAACGGCTCCGTGCACGCCGCCACACTTTATGGACTCAATACCAAGGGAGTGCATATCCAAATCACTAGGTCTTGCACCCAAGGGATAATCTAGCCCTTCTTGCTAACTCGCTATTTTCAATGCAACTCGTGTGGCTCAATTGAACCTTGGTCCAACTCTCCCGAGGCCACGTATCATCCACCAAGAATGGTGTTTGATCAAAGCCATGCACACACCCACCCACACCCACACCCACACCCATGTTACATACCCACAAATGTGATGCTTCCGGTGCATATGCAAATGTAATGAACAATTTCATTTCATATTATTATGCAACCAAGTTTTCAATTGCAATTGCAACATCATGTTCAACATGTCATGAGTGCAACATGAACAATTCTAATTCCTCGATGTAACTTATATCATAAAACATATAATTGCATTCCAACATCATCAAAAAGCATGTTATATCAATTTCATTCATATAACATGCTCAATCATCATATGCATTTTATCAAGCACCTAAAAGACACAAAGTCATGCAAACACATAATCATGCCCAATTTATCCCATTCTTATGAAATCACCAAACAAGTAATTTCAACAATACTGAATTCATGCAAAAATTGGTTTTATACATTCTTATACTATTTTTCATACTTAATTTACACTATAAGTATATTTAAATAAGAGATTTCATCTCAAATAGTGCTACGCATTTCATACGAAACCTTAGGTTGAAAATAAACCTAGCTAGGAGAAGAACACTACCTATTGAAGCGTAATACGAGTGGTAGAAACTCCACAAAACCCAAATCAAGCTTCAAACTTTGATTTTCAAAAATTCC
>CM042198.1:1827218-1849986 GCA_023539305.1 Ilex asprella
CATGAAAGTTGTAGATCTGGATGTCTTCTATAATGTGTCAACATTTCATCTTAATCCAACGGTTGGATCAAAAGTTATGCCGATTCTACAAAAAGTGGTCCAAAGCAGATAAGGAACCGTACCCGTACGCGGTACCGGTACTTCGAATCCAGTAGCCAAACCGTACTGGTATGCTCCCCTGAAAATGCCCAGAACGACTTTTTTCTTGCTCCACTTGCTAGGGGGTCCCATCTACACTTCTCCCACTGTCCCCCAACATTTCCTTACATATTTTCATGCATCCCTTACATAATTTAAAGACTTTGAGGCTTGACATTTATGGAGGATGGGAGAGAAGTGGGATGCCATGTGAGTTGCAGGCTAGCTCTTCCTTAGCCTATCAAGGGCCATCATCTCACCTCCCATTGATGGGAGGCCTGCACACACCTTAGGGGGGACCATCATGCACGAAAATTGAAGGCTCTCTAACATTATATTCAGCATTACACAACCATTTCAAGTGTGGCTACCTAAGTTTAGAAAGCTCCCAAGGAAGAAGATGATGAATAGTACCATAGTGTGAGAAATTTATGTTTTTGCATTTTCTTCCATCTTTTCACTTGTAGTTTATTTTAAGACTCTTGTAATCTTTAACTCTTGCACTTTAATCTCATTCATTTCGAGTAAATTACAAGTTTTGTTACATGTTCTTGTTTCTACCATTGTTGTGTTAATTTTTCTTTACTTTTAGTTTTGAAATGGGTATTGTATTTCTTTCTTCTTAGTCTAAGTTTTCTTGTACTAGTTCAAGTTCTATGCATCTTTGTTCCTTTACATCTTTGTGCTTTCAGGGTGGATAACAAACTTAGAGCGATGACACTTTCCAAGTATCTCCTCCTTTAGAGACGAATTGTCGGGTACACATAGCTTTTCCTTATATCTCAATTCTCCATTCTTCCACGACCGCCCTTCAGTTGTTTCTCCATTTTTCAATTTAGCTCGAATTGACTCTAAGTCAAGATCCAAGCGTTGTAACTCTATAATTCTATGTTGGAGGGTAGGTTGGGCTACGAGATTGAATAGGCATGGTCGAGCTCTGTCTTCCCCAACCCATAGGTCATAATCTCCAAGGGCATCCTTCATCTTCCATTGACTGGCAAGAGCATTTAGTTCACCTCGTGACTTCTTGCTAAGTGCATCGACAACTACATTCGCCTTCCCCGGATGGTAGTTGAGTGTGAAATCGTAATCTTCTAGGTACTCAATCCACCTTCTTTGCCAAAGATTCAAGTCCTTCTCTGTGAACACATACTTGAGGCTCTTGTGGTCCGTGAACACTTTGAAACTTTTTCCCATACAAATAACACCTCCACAACTTGAGGGCAACTGGCTAAGAAACTCAACTGGCTCCCCTCCTTAGTTTTTAAAAATCTACTACCCGTAGTAGGAAATGGATGGGATGAATTTCGATTATTCATGAAACTGAAAACTACCCTTCCTGGTAACTGAAATGTAATCCGCTTACGGAAACAATCCATTACCACCCGAAACGCAGACAACAAGTTCATCCTGAATATAACGTCATACCCCTTCATATCTAGTGCAACCAAATCTACAATCAATTCATGATCCCCAATTCGAAGTACACACCCTCTACACACCCTGCTAGTATCCAACCGTTCTCCCATAGGTAAGTCAACATTCAATACATGTTCTAGCTTCTCAAAACCCAATCCCAAATTAAGAGTATAGGTGGTATGTATGAATGAATGTGTAGCACCAAGATCAAATAGAATGCGGGCCCATGAATTATAGAGAAGAATTATACCTTCCACAACTGCATTTGAGGCATCTTCCTCCGGTTGGGTCAAAGCAAATACCTTTCCTTGATTGGCACCGCCGAGGGCTTGAGCTTATACCGGTCTCGGTTGTTGTAGTGGCCTGTTTGTTGCCACTTGTCCTATTGCTTGGTTAGTCCTTGGTGGAAGAAATGGGCAGTGGTGTTTGAAGTGTCCTATCCCTCCACATGCGAAACATTGACGGGGTTCAGTGTTTGTTCTAGTAAGAGTAGGCACCTTTCCTCGAACTGCCGGAGGTCTCTGTCCAATTGCTTGATCTAGACGATGGTAAGGTGCTGCTCTCTGTACTCCACTACTACTAGCACCGGTCCGGATTGGACCTCCCCTCATGTAGCCTTGTTGCCGTTGGGTGTTGTCGATGTCCCTCTCCACCAATGCAGCTCTATCAACAATATCCTCATACTCTCGAATCTTGAGAGCCACCAACTTCTCCCTGATAATCGGCCTCAAGCCTTGCTCAAAGAGCTTGGCCCTTTCGGCCTCAGTAGCTATAAACTCCGTAGCATAGCGGGATAGCTCATCGAACCTCCTCTCGTACTCGGCCACCGACATGTTGCCCTGTCGTAGAGTAAGAAAGTCAGTCTTCATCCGGTCTTTGACTAATTCTGGAAGGTACTTGTCTTGGAAGATTTGGTCGAACTCCTCCCAAGTAAGTGCATCAGTGTTCCTCCTTCATTTCATGGAGTCCCACCAATGGTCGGCCTCACCCTCGAACAATTAGATAGCTAAGCCAACCCGTAGATCCTCAGCTACCCCCATACCATCACAAATCTTTTTAACCCGGTGAATCCATTTATCCGCATCCAAGGGGTTAGAACTTCGTTAGAAAGTAGGTGGGTGTTGGCGTAGAAATTCCCGAAGGACTACCATCATCTGATTCTCGTTCCCATTGCCCAGTACTTGGGCTAGTGGATGAGCCCTACCGTTGTGGTTGTGGTTGTTGTTGTTTTCATTCTGGCTTTACACTAGAGTGGTGAGCTCCCTTAGACATTGGTATATGCCGTTCATGGCATCGGGAGGGGGTGCCTGGTCACCACGTCCTCGTCCACGACCACGTCCTCCGTCCATCCTACACATCAATTCATAATTTAGTTCATTGATGTACAAGATATCCTAAATATTACTTTAATTTAAAGCATATGGTTCCTATAGAACAAGACCAAACAAATTCTTTCGACCTAGTTCTATTTCTCTAGTGTGAATCCATAACCTACTGCCGTTATGCTTTGATGAAGTTTAAATGATGACATTTCAGGAACAAGTTAAACAAAAATCCTAAAGTCAATGAAAACCAAACTTTCATGCAACACCCATAATTGGAGAAGTTTGAAACAAGGCATAAACGTTCGAACGTACTCTTGAATTATTTGAAGACCAGACTGTTGAGGTGATGACATATGGTGTGTTGCCATTATTTTCACAGAAGACCAAGAGCTATTTGAGTACAACGTTCGAATGCCAATCAACGTTTGAACACCATCTTCAATTCTTTAAGGATCTGATTGCCAGAGTGATGAGACATGGCTTGCTATCTACTGTGGGTGACAAGAGCCACTTGAGTCCATGTGCAAACCCTATTAAGCCTTCGAACACCCATAACAGAAGACAAGATTCAACGTTCCAACGCCATACAACGTTTGAATGTAGTCCCCAGTCAGGCTGCAGAGTGGTTGATTTTCTATCCGGACCTTGGGGCATTCACTTAGACTTTGAGGAATTTGTACTATTCTTTTACACTTCTTTACCTCCTCATCCTTGCCTATAAATACTCCCATTGTGGGAGTTTTAAGAGATACTTAGACTTAGACTTTCTTGCACTTAGTTATTGATAGACATACATAGAGGGAGATAGATCATCTTTTGGTTGAGGTGGAAACCCTCCAAAAGTGACTAGCTTTCTTTGACTTTCATTATTAGTTTAATTTTCTTCCATTGTTTGAGCTTCCTTCATCCCTTAGAGGAGTGAAACTCTTCCACTTTTCTAGAGCTTTACCAAAGCCGTGAAGGGTGGAAAGTGATTCACTCATTCTTCGTCGAGGATAGGCTCATTGTGTAGTGTGTTTTACCTTGTAACTTCTCTACTTGGGGGGATGAGAATCACTCACTTTTCTAGCTTTACCAAAGCCATGAAGAGAGAGTAGTTTCTCATTCACTCTTTAGTAAGAGGTGATGGACATTTATAAATCATTTGGAAGTTATATTTATGCATTTCTTTTATGCTTAATGCTTTATCTATCACTTGCTTATTGAATGATTGAATACATCTAGAAAAGCTAAGGTACTTTGTATAACCATGAGTCCTTTCTATGACATAGTTGACTCTTGGCATATGAAGACTCATTGGTTCCTCACAAGTACTCTAGTTAGATCTTCATGACTACATTTCATTCTTCACTGACAATTCTTATAAATCTCTACAATGACATCAAAACCATGCTCTTAATTCTCACAATCCATCTTTATCGGCCAATTAACTTTATGTTGACACAACAATTAATTGAGTTCTTAAGCACAAGTATAACAACCGGATGATTGACTACATGTCCAGATTGTAGAGTTAAAGGGTGACTTTTACATTTAAGAGAATATTATATTTTGTCTAGAAAATCCTCTTGGAAAGAATCTTATATTCTGTTCAGGAAAATCCATAAACATCATAACTTCAAAAGGGTTCCATTCACTTTGGTCTCTATCACTACTTACTTTGAAACGCCAACATTAGTTCCTTGTGGATTCGACTCCAGACTTAACCAGATTATTACTACAACTTGACCACCTGCACTTGGGTGTATACATTTTGGATCAAGTCAAGTTTTTGGCACCATTGTCGGAGAACCAAAAAGGTGTTTTAAAAGTAAAAGTGAAATGACCTTCATTTGTGTGTGTATATATATATTTATTTACTGTGTATAATTCTTATTTTATGACTGAAGACGATCCTCATTTTCAAAATTTGCCAAAAGAACTGTTGGGTCTATAAATCATTCTGAACCATCTTCACCTTGATTAGTAGCAAACCTTTTTGACAATAGCATAGCCAATAATGAGAGACAAGGGAAATTTCCCCAGAGAGAGGGGGAAGGTCCTAACATTAGAACTCTGTGGGAATACTTGCATCCCACACGAAACAGTGTCCCTTTTTTTTGTTTCTTGCAAATGCACCCCTGTTTAATGTAAAGGTGAGGACAGTGCAACTACTACCTCAATTTCACGGACTTGAATCTGAAAACCCATATCTGCATATAAAATCTTTTGAGGAGATATGTGGAACATTTCTAGATAATTTGAAACTGGCCAAGTTGAAACTTTTTCCTTTCTCTTTAAAGGACAAAGCTAAATAATAACTAAATTCTTTAAAAGCCCATTTAATAACAAATTGACATGCATTACAAAATGAGTTTTTCAAAAAAATTTTTCCTCTACTCTGTATAAATGAATTCAAAAAGGAAATCAAGAATTTTTCAGTCAAAGAAGGAAAAACGTTTACCAATGTTGGGAGAGATTCAAGTATCTTCTCAAATCCTACCCACACCATGTTTTTGAGAATTGGACTTTGGTAGGATTTTTCTATGACTCCTTGCCCACTAGACTACATTAGTTTGTTGAAATGATGGCTCAAGGAGAGTTCATGGAAAAGAGTCCAAAGGAGGCATTCAATTTTTTTGACACCATATCTGATAGTTATCAGATGTGGGACTCAACTTCTCCTACCACTGTTGAAACCAAACCATCTACTTCCCACGGGGGTAAGTATGTCTTGAAAGAAGATGATGACCTAAGAGCAAAAATGATTACACTGTCTCGAAAGCTTGAAGCTCTAGAGATGAAAAAGGTACATCAAGTTGATGTTGACCCTCCCACAGAACAAGTGTGTGAGATTTGTGCACTGATAGGATATCCTACAGGGGGAGTGTCCTACCATTCTAACATTCAAAGAAGTGTTGTTGGAACAAACAAATGCAATTTTCAACTTCAACAAGCCTTATTCCAACCCATATTCTAAAATATATAATCCAGGGTAGTGAAATCATTTGAATTTCAGTTGGAATACACACAACCAACTCCTATGAATCCATAACAAAATTCATAACCACCACCTCAAGGACCTCTTACATATAAACCATACCAACCACCACACAAGAAAAGTCTTGAGGATGCACCGAATCAGTTGATGCAAAGCCAAATGAACTACAACACTCATTCCACTCAGGCTATCAATGATTTCAAAACCATGACAACTCAGTCCTTCGAGGATCTCAAAAGCCACAACCAAAAATTGACCCAATCAATGACCACACATGAGAAGTGCAAGTTTTCTGCCCAACCAAAATAACCACAAGGTCAATTTCATGTGGAAAATCCTTTAATCATGAAAACCCCACAAGAATAAGCTCAAGCTGTCACTACAATGAAAAGTGACAAGGTGATTGACAAATTCATTAGAGATATGTTAATTCCAAAGCCAAAACCTAAGTCAATCCCAGTTGAGCCTGAACCTGTGATTGAAAAGGAACCAGAACCATCAAAGGAAAAGGAGCCTTTGTGTTCTATTCTTGCTCCTTTTCTTCAAAGACTCAAAATAATATAGAAGTTGATTAACCATCCATAAATTTATGAGCTTTTTAAGCAGGTAAAAGTCAATATTACACTTCTAGATGCAATCAAGGAGGTTCCTTCTTATGCCAAGTTTCTAAAGACTTGTGCACAATCATGAGAAGCTAAAATGTTCAGAAAAGAGAATTATTGACAGAACAAGCTAGTGCCCTACTTCAACACAAAACCCCTCCAAAATACAAGGACCAAGGGTGTTCAACTGTGTCATGTGTCATTAAAAATTTCAGAATAGAACAAATATTGCTAGGTCTTGGAGCCAATGATAATTTTCTCCCTTTCTCTGTCTACCAATAATTGGGTCTGGGTGAACTGAAACTCACATGTATCACACTCCAATTGGCAGATAGGTCTGTCAAAGTTCTGAGGGGCATTGTTGAGGATGTCCTTGTTCAAGTGAAAAACTTGGTCTTTCCTGTTGACTTCATTGTTTTGGATACTTAGCTAGTAATGCATTCAGAGAACCAAATTTATGCCATTCTTGGTCGACCCTTCCTAGAAACTTCAAATGCATGAATCAATTGTCGGAATGGAGTCATGAAATTAAATTTTGGGAATATGACTCTTGAGTTTAATATTTTCAATGTTGTCAAGCACCTAGGAGAGGACAAGGATGCAAGAGAAGTAAATTCCATTGAGTCTTTGGTCCATAAACATTTGAATGATACATTTTGTGAAACATCTTTTGAATCCCGTCTGCTGGAACTTATTGCATATGAGTTAACAGATCATGATCAAAATCCAAAGAGTTGCCCCGCTCATGCTGTTGAGACATGGACATCTAAATTTGAAGAACTTTCATCAAGTGGTACAAAGCCATTTTCCTCAATGTCACTAGTGCAATTGTTGTTTTACGTTTGAATGTCATCCCAGTCTTGGAGCCAATGTCACTAGTGCAAATTATTGATTTATGTTCGAACGTCAGCCCAATTTTTGCTGTAACTTTCCAGTTTTGACTTATTTACAGGTGGATTAGAAAAATTTTCGTGAAACACACTTTCGTAGCCCTAGAAGTGTACTGCCTTCTATAAAAATTGCAGATCAAATGGACATTAGGATAAAAGGTTATGATTAAATTACTAAGGCTATATCAAAATTCCTTCCTATTCAAATGCTCCCTAAATGTGCTTTCACTACGGAATGATTCCAACTTTTACAACATACCCTACTGCCTCAACTAACATCTTTATTTTTACTTTTACAATCCACATAATTCATACATACATCATTGTATATATTAGCATTAAAAAAAAACATAATCACGTTACTATATAACGATAAGGATATGGGGGTTTACATGTTCTGTGTTTTACCAGTGTGGACGTTCGAACATTTTCTGGCGTTTGAACGCCAGATGGGGTTTGACCATATCACTCAAGTGACTTGTGGTCCTCTTTGGAAACCTCCTTCCATACTCCATGCAGAGCTTGACGTTTTGCGCTCATTACCCAGGTCTTTAGTGGACATTCGAACGTGGTTTGTTGTTCAAACGTGGTACTCAAGTGTTCTTCTTTATTTGCTACAACACGCTATGTCTTTAGTCTGGTCTTGTTAGTGCTCTAGTGGACGTTCGAACATTAGTTAGCATTCAAACGTAGTACTCAAGTTTCTCAGGGCCTTGGTTCTTGTCTGCAACACACGCTATCTCAGCATTCTAGTTTTGGCCTGGTTCAGTTTGACGTTCGAACGTGAGTTGGCGTTCGAACGTCATTGCCTTGGTCCAAGCTTTTCCAATTTTGTTCCTTATTCTGCTGGTGTTACATCCTGGTGTGATATTTGTTGACTTTGAGCCCTTGTTCACTTTTTTGACCTGAAATATCATCACTTGAACTTCATCAAAGTACAATTAGTCTTAAAAATACATAATAATATGCTAATTTTAAGTACTAATCACACCCCCAATCTAAACATTACTATTCCTTAGTAATACAATAAATGAAAATCTAATTCTAATGCCTTTTTCGTAGGTCATCTGGTTACATTTAGCTTATGCAATAAGCCATTAAACCACTAGGTTTACCCTAGTGGATGAGTGTTGTCTCGTGAGACTTTTTAGTGAAGCTACCCACAAACTTTAGTCAAACATACGTATATGTGGAATTGCTGGTTAAAGTAAATTAGCATAATGGTCGTTGAAAAACCCAACCCTTAATTTCGCCTAATATCCAACATGCTCCTCATTCTTTGGTATTGATTCTATACAAAAATTAGCACCTGTCACATTAGCATTGGAAATTCCCTAAGTAGTGGGATGACCATTTTAGAAACAAGAATTGTTATATAACAAACATTCCTTGTTACCACCCTCTATGGATAGTTTTGATTTCACAAACCTCTCTTTAGGAATGCCCTCAAACAAAAATTCATTCCGAATATAGTGACTTGTCTCTCAAGGGGGCATGAAATCAGAAGATGACCAATCAAAAAATCGCATGCAAAATTATTAAAGGAGTGAAGTTTTTAGGAAACAAGCTTAAATTTTAGCATAATCTCATGAAAGAATATTGATCCAACTAAAAAAAGAACTATTTAACATACCCCATCTTTTGATTAACAATACACACACATGCATCAGACTTGAGATCAATTAGGGCTTTGCATTGGTTGTAATGTGGCCAGAGGTCAGTGGCTAATGAAATGACGTCAGTGGAGTTCAAAAGCTATCTCTTTTATGCATTTTAGCACACCCCTTTTTGGCTATTTGACATTTTTGCCCAGGAATGGTATTTGTTTCTTTCCTTTGTCTCATTTTTTAGTTTTTTTTGCAAGTCCATGTCTTTTTGTTTCTTTTTCTCTTTCTGTTATTTTCTTTGACTTTTTCCTCGTGCACTAGTGGCCATCATCGTCTTTCCCTTCTTTATTTTCTTTTCTGTATCATACTGATAGATAAGAGGGTGTAAGAAAATTAGATAGCATAGTTTGTCCAATGTATTTTCTTGTGGCTTGGTCATCATATGTGTTTTTTTTCGAAAAAGAGTTTATTCTTTGAAGGCTCAAACATGGATAACTAGGGATATAATTTTACAAAAGAAATGGCCCAGTCTCAAAGTCAAATTCAAAGATGGCCTACAATCACTTCTCAAGTATGTGCACATGTATGTGTTACGACTGCTTAGTAAATTGAATCATTCACTTCTCAAGTATGTGCACATGTATGTGTTTAAACAGATAAAAATGATAAATTGAATCATTCATTTCCCCAAAATATGATCATCCTTCACCTTTCAAGATTCAATTTATTCACAAAAGAAGTGATTAAACACACCATAAACTTTTAAAATATCCACAACAACTACCAAAGAAGAAACAAACAACAAACAAACAAACAAACAAACAAAACTCCACTCAAGAACAAAAATAAAACTCTCAATCTCCTCCAGATCCACTAGCTCTCCTAGCTCCACCCCTCAGGTAGCCAATAATCTCCTCTTGTTGCCGGAGAATCTAGTCTTGGTTGGCCTCGATGCCAAGCATAATCTCTTAAAGTGATCTCAGGGTGTTGGTGCTATGCGCTGCCTCCTCTGGCTGTATGTGCTCTTTCCTAATCTTTATCTCTCTCTCCTCCTCCTTGTCAATCTCATCCTACACCTCATCAGCTCCTCGGGGTGGTGGCACTTCTTGTCTTGTAGCCGGGGCTCAATTATGACCTTTGCTTCTCTTGAAAGAGTCCTTGTTTAGTGGCCCCATCGGCTTTTGGACTTCCATTTTGGGCCTCACCCTGACCTCATTGTCGGTGCCCATCTCAGTCATTATGGTGCCAAAAGGGAGTGCACTCCTTTTCACATTGCACCCTATTTTCATTTCACTCAAGACGAGGGAGGGGAGATCAATACTTTGGCCTTTCCCAATTGCATAGAGCAAACGTGCCATGTCAGGTAAAATTTCATTTGTTCTTCTTAAGGGAGCGAAGTTGGAGACTGCAATTAGATTCAACATCTTATATTTATCTGTTAACTCCCCTTGTTTCAAAAAATTCCCCCCCAACCATGAAAATTCATTCACCTCAGTCAAATATTTTCTTACAACATTCATCGCCACTCTCTTCTTTAGAGGGTATGTTGGGTTTTGCACACGAGGCAACTCTTGTCTTATTTCTTTTATGTACGCCTCATCCACATCAATGTGGATACCCCTTATATAAGTTTGGATTGTGCTGTTGATATTACAGCATTAGAGTAGAACTCCCACACCAAATCAACAATAGCTTCCCCACCATTTCTCAAATACTAGACCCAATCCCTCTTCTTCATCTCTGCCAATATCCCAATCTTAGCAAAAGCAGTAATCAATATGTTTCTCTCACAGACTACAACATGCTTATGGTAAAAATTTTCATACCTCTCTACCTTTAAGGCACTGGGAAACCTTGTTCGATCGTACCTTTTTGCCACAGACTTTTCTTCTCTCTACTCTATCACTTCCTCTACAAAATTTGGCTCCTAACTTACTGGTTGACTGTGCCTGGCAGGAAGCTTTACCCTTGACATGGCGTTCGAACGTTGTTGAGCTTGAGAGGGTACTAAAAACTTGGAGATCTTTATGTGAGATTGAAGCTTTTGAGGTGGAGATGAATTAGGGAGGGTTGATTTTGGGTGTTTTTGGGGAATGAGGATGAATTAAGGTCTATGGAATGAAAAAGAATCTCTAGGATTTTGAAAATTTAGAGGAATTTGGGGATTTTGAACTGAAAAAGATTATGTAGGCTTTTGTAGTCTGAGTCGTAATATTCGAACATGAATGTCGTTCGAATGTTAGTAGAAGGATTTTAAAATTATCGTTTGAACGTGGTGAACTCCCAGTACTTTTAAGTTCTGTCAGAGACCAAAGTACTATAAGCTCTCTTCGTTCGAGCGAGCTATTGGTGTTCGAACGTTAGGTCTCGTTCGAACGGTCTATTAGCGTTCAAACGAGCTGAGGTCTTAGTACTTTTTGGTTCCATCAGAGAGTTCATAAGAGGCAAAGTACTATAAGCAGTCAACGTTCGAACGTCAGTTGACGTTCAAACGTTGATCCAAAACTAAAAAAAAATCTATACTATACTACCCACAATCAAAGAAGTTTATTTCGAAAACAAAAATTTTCAACCAAATTTCATGGTGTCTCAGGACAAATCCCTACCCACGCTGTTGGTTGGTATTTCGGGACGTTCCTTACTTGGCCCATGTTTTCATTTCAGTGAACAGAGTTTGTACAAAACAAAAAAGATTTTTACACTTTTTATAAAAATTCGGACCCTTGGCTTTCATCCATAAAATACAATTTTCCACAGTTTGAAGGCAAACTAATTTGTATCATCCTCTGTATTTGGGTAGTTCGGACAACTAGTGACTCTTCTAATTTCTTCTCTCACAAACCGGTTAAGAAAAATATTGGAATAACATGGCATCTCAATGTAATCCTTACTCAGCCCATTTACTATCCAGTCTAATCGATCGAGTGCGTGACCAAAAATTGTTCAGAACACTGATTATATCTTTTCTCATGAAAGACTTTATCACACTATTTACAGGCACCAAGTCTTTTGACACGACGACGTTTAGCAAAGGTGCTTATGCCACAGAGGGGTTTCGTTTGTTCTTGTTGGATCTCGACTTTCCTTACCAGTCTTGCTTTTCTCATGATCACATTATGCACATCAAATAGAAAAGTTCGTAGCCAGACTAAACCAAAAAAAGTTTAACATCCATGCTTCCGACGCTTTAAGACTCTCTATCTGGTTCTTTAATGCCTGTCAGTCACAAAGACTATCAAAGCTGACTCGCAGACATCATCAATTTATATAAAATACAAGACAAGGTACATAGTATGATCAAAACAACAACAACAGAAACAACCACAAAAATTTTAAAAATTTACGGGCACATATTACACAGAATATGAACTATAGTTCTCACCCCCAACCTAAACTAAACATTGTCCCTAATATTTCGAATTTATCAGTGTAAGGATCTTGGAGATAAGATTGATGGGTAGAGATCCGTTTATCCTCCAAATTCTATAAACAAAAATACATGAATTAAATCATCTGTACGCAGATCTGGGTCTTAGGTGGGCTGGTAAGCCTTGTGTTTGAGTGCGAATAACAACAGGACATCCATAAAAAATAAAGTAAGAAGATGTAAATCATGAGACAAAGGATTTGATCTTCGGGGTACATGGACATGGTTGTGATTGGGTGTGGTTAGTTTTGTAGAAAACAACAAAAAAGAAAACGAAGAAGAAGAAGAAGAAGAAGAAGAACAAAAAAGGAAGAGGAAATAGAAGAAGAAGTAGAAAATGAAAGAAAAATGGGGGGCCCGATTGAGACGGATGGGAAAAAGAGGAAAAAAGGGTGAGGGTCTCATAAAGGCGTCCCCTTGGGTCGAGTATCTGCCTGAGCCAACCCCTTTAAGTGTCGGTAGGCACGATTCTCGAAGGGATATTTTGGTTCCATTAAAAGAATAATTTTTACATTTTTAACAAAATCCTTCAAAAATGGTTTTAACCTCTGACCATTAACAGTAAAGATATTACCATTTGATGGATTTTTCACTTCTACCACTCCATGTTCAAATACCTTTTTGACAATGTAAGGCCTAGTCCATCTTGATTTCAACTTACCAGGGAAGAGGCAAAGTCTTGAATTAAACAACAGGATTTTTTTAAGATGGTTCAAAAGACTTCTGCACAATGTTCTTGTCATGAAAAATTTGCATCCTAGTTTTAGCAATCTTTGCATTATCATATGCTTCATTTATCACTTCCTCCAATTTATTTATCTGAAGTTTTCTCGACAGCCCAGCCTTGTCTAGGTCGAAGTTTATTACTTTAATTGCCTAGTATGCCCTATATTCCAATTTCACAAGTAGGTGACATGGTTTGCCATAGACTAATCGATAAGGAGACATGCCCAAATGGTTTTAAAAGTAGTATGATATGCCCAAAGTGCATCAGTTAGTCTTGACGACCAATCTTTGTGGTCTGGGTTTACCGTTTTTTCTAAAATTAATTTGATCTCCCGATTAGCCAATTCAACCTATCCACTAGTTTGTGGATGGTAAGGGGTTATAATTTAATGAAAATTAAGGTAATTTTTCATTAAATTCCAGAAAGGATGATTGCAAAAATGAGCACCTCCATCACTTATGATTGATTTAAAAATTCCATACCGAGACAAAATATTTTCTTTTAAAAACTTAATCACCCTTTGATGATCATGTTTTCAACATGGAATTGTCTCAACCCATTTGGACATATATTCTACTGTCACTAAAATGTATAAATAGCCAAAGGAAGGGAGAAATGGTCCCATAAAATTAATGCCCCAACAGTCAAAAATTTCAATCACCAGAATGAGATTTATAGGCATCATGTTTCTTTTTGAAATGTTTCCTAATCTGTGGCGTTTATGACAAGTTAAACACAAGGCATGGACATCTTTGAAAAGTGTGGACCAGTAAAATCCACAGTGCAGAATTTTTGCAGCGGTTTTTATTGACGAAAAATGACCACCACATGCTTCAGAATAAAAAAATGTTATTACTTGTTCACTTTCATGAGTGGGGATCCAACGCGTTATGATTTGATCGTTACAGTACTTAAATATGTACGGATCTTCCCAAAAGAAGTTGCGAACCTCTCTCAAAATTTTTTTTTGTCCATGGGAGTGAATGACGGAGGGAGAGTTCCAGTAGCAAGAAAATCAGCAATATCAGCGTACCACGGGGACTCATTAATCATGAACAGTAGTTCATCAGGGAATTTCTCACTGATTGGTAGTCCATCCTCATGAAATTCATTAGTTAATTTGGACATATGATCTACCACCACATTCTCAACACCCTTTTTATCCTTGATTATCAGATCAAACTCTTGGAGCAGGAGTATCCATCTCTAGAGCCTTGGTTTGACATCTTTCTTTGTGAGCAAAAAATTTAGGGCTGCATGGTCAGTGAATACAGTAATAGAAGAATCAACAAGATAGGAATGAAATTTTACCAAAGCAAAAATTAGAGCAAGCAATTCTTTTTCAGTTATTGAATAATTCATTTGAGCATCATTCAAATTTTTGCTTGTATAGTAAATTACATGTGGTTTCTTAACCTTTCTTTGTCCCAACATAGCACCTATAACATAGTCACTAGCATCACACATTAGTTTAAAGGGTAAAGTCTAGTCCGGGGGTTGCATTATTGGGGCAAAAATTAACATGCCTTTAAGCTTGTCAAAGGCTTTCTAGCATGCTTCATTCCAAACAAAAATTACGTCCTGACTCATAAGATGACCCATGAGTTTGGCTATGGTACTGAAGTCGTTTACGAATCTTCTATAAAAACCTGCATGTCCTAGTAATGATCAAACATCCTTTACAGTCTTGGGGGCTGGCAAATTTCCAAACAAATCTATTTTTGCTTTGTCAACTTTCATGCCTTCAGATGACACAATGTGACCTAAGACAATGCCTTGTGTTACTATGAAATGGTATTTTTTTCTAATTAAGCACCAGATTGGCTTCTTTACACCTTATCAACACCTTTTCTAGGTTGGACATACACAAATCAAATGAGTCACCATAAACAGAGAAATCATCCATGAACACTTCCAAAAAATTTTCAAACATATCACTGAACAAGCTTAGCATGCATCTTTGGAATGTTGCAGGAGCGTTACAAAGTCCAAATGACATCCTTTTAAATGCAATGGTACCAAAGGGGCATGTTAATGTTGTTTTCTCCTGGTCGTTTAAGGCTATCTTAATTTGATCCCTGAATATCCATCTAGGAAACAGTAGAATTCATGATATGCAATTCTTTCTATAACCTAATCAAGAAAGGGGAGTGGAAAATGGTATTTTCTAGTCACCAAATTGAGTTTCCAGTAGTCTATGCACATCCTCCATCCTATGATGAATCGAGTTAACACTAGTTCTTTGACAACATTTTTTACCATTGTGACCCCAAACTTCTTTGACATAACTTGGGTTGGACTAACCCACTTGCAGCTAAGAGCTTGAGCACCTCAGTTCTCATAACTTCCTTCATGTGAGGATTCGATCATCACTGCATTTGTCGAGAGGGTTTTGAGTCCTCTTCAAGGTATATTGCATGATTATAGATTAACGGACTTATACCTTTCAAATCCGTGATGGTCCACCCAATTATACTTTTGTGAATTTTAAGAACTTCAATCAATTTAGACTCTTGCAAGTCTGTAAGCTTGGATAGGATTGCCACTAGATATGACTCTTCCTCTCCTAGGAATCCATATTTGAGGTCAGATGGTAGAGGTTTTAATTCAGGCTTTGGTAGTTTTTCTCTTGAGGAGAATGGCTTTGTACCACTTGGTAAAAGTTCCTTGAATTTGAGTGCCCATGCCTCATCAGTATGAGTAGGGCAACTTTGTGAATTTGGGTCATCATTTGTTGACTCAGATGAGATTGATTCCACTAGATATGATTCCACAAATGGTTTAGAAAAGGTATTATTCACATGTTCGTGAACTAATGACTCAATGGAATTTAATTCTCTTACTTCTTGGTCCTCTCCAGGATGTTTGACAATATTGAAAATATTCAGCTCAGGGGTTGTGTTCCCAAAAGTTAATTTTATGACTCTATTCCTACAATTGATTAGTGCATTGAAATTTTCAAGGAAGGGTCGATCACGAATAATGGGAATTTGGCTCTCTGAATGTATTGTTGGCTGAGTATCAAGAACAATGAAGTCTATAGGGAAGAAAAATTGTCCACTTGGACAAGTATGTCTTCAACAATGCCCTTTCTAATTTTTACAGATCTATCTGCCAACTGGAGTGTGACACAAGTGGGTTTAAGTTCACCCAAACCTAACTGTTGGTAGACCAAGAAAGGAAGCAAACTAACACTGGCTCCAAGATCTAACAGTGCTTTTTCTATTTTGAAATTCCAATGACACATGACACTGTTGGACATCCAAGGTCCTTGTATTTTGGAGGGGTGTTGTGTTAAAGTAAGACACTGACTTGTTCTGTCAAGAAGGCTATCTTTTGGAAAATTTTGCTTCTCTTGACTGTGCACAAATCTTTCAGAAACTTGGCATAGGACGAAACTTATTTGATTGCATCCAAAAGTGGGATGTTGATCTTTACTTGCTTGAAAAACTCGTAAATCTCAGGCTGGTTGCTCACTTTTTGGACAGTTTGAGTCTATGAGAGAAAGGAGCTAGAATAGGGCATGAGGGGTCTTTTTCTTTTGACGGTTTTGGCTCTTGTTCAATAATAGGTTCAGGTTCTTTTTTAATTCCAGGTTTAGGCTCAACTGGTTCAGGCTCAAATGGTGAAGTGACTGGGATTGACTCATGCTTTGGCCTTGGAATCAACATTTCTGATGGTTTTGTCAATCACTTTGTCACTTCTCAGTTTAGTGAAAGCTTGTGTTTGGTCTTGTGGGGGTTCCATGATCGATGGATTTCCTACATGGAATTGGCCTTGTTGTGGTTTTGGTTGAGCAGGAAACTTGCCCTTCTCTTGTGTGCTCATGGATTTGGTCAACTTTTGAATGTGGCTTTTGATGTCCTCCAAAGAGTGGGTGGTCTGTGCTTTAAAATCGGTGAAATCTTGTGTGGAATGAGTGTTGTAGTTTATTTGAGTTTGCATGAACTGGTTTAGTGTATCCTCAAGACTCCTTTTGAATAGTGGTTGGTATGATTGGTATGCGGGAGGTCTTGGAGGTGGCGGATGTGAACTTTATGGTTGTTTCATGGAAATTGGTTGTTTGTTTCTCCAACTGAAGTTCGGATGGTTCCGCCACCCTGGATTCTATGTTTCAAAGTATGGGTTGGAGTAAGACTTGTTGAAGTTGTAGATTGGGTTTGTTTGTTCTAACAAGATTTCCTTGAATGCTTGGATGGCAGGACATTTCCCAGTAGGGTGTCCTATTAGTGCATAGATTCCAGACACTTATTTTGTGGAATGGCCAACATCAACTTGATGAACCTTTTTCATTTCTAAAGCTTCAAGCTTTCGAGACAAAATGGACATTTTTGCTCTCAGGTCATCATCATCTCTCAAGACATACTTACTCCCTTGGGAAGTAGATGGTTTGACTTCAATGTTGGTAGGAGAGGCTGAGTCCCACATCTGAGAAGTATAGGATATGATGTCAAAGAAATTGAATGCATCCTCCAGACTTTTACCCATAAACTCTCCTTGGGCCATCATTTCGACAAATTGACGTAGTCTAGTGGGCAAGAAGTCATAGAAAAATCCTACCAGAGTCCAATTCTCAAAAGCATGGTGTGGGCAAGCTTGGAGCAGATCTTTAAATCTCTCCCAATGATGAGCACAAAATATTTCATATTTAATGACCTCATTACATGCATTTTATCTCAACTTTTGCATCTAAGTACTTAGAGTTAGCCGAAATTATGAATAATGTTGAATTTTCGATGTTGTAGGTATTTATAGCTTAAATGATAGATTTTAGAACCTTGCAACTATGTATGGATGTGTGGTGAAGGCATGGACACATTACATGAAGATTTTGAGGCTTAATAGTGAAGAAATCTCGGAGGTATTGGTGTTGGATAACAAAGACACCAGCACCCACACCACCAGGTAGAAGAGTCTTGGTTTTCCTCCATTTTGACCATGATTCGCTTTTAATATGGAAAATTTTAAAACCTAAAAGTTGTAGATATGGATGTCTTACTTATTGTGTCAAAATGTAAGCGTAATTCAACGGTTGGATCAAAAGTTATGTTAATTCTACAAAAAATGGTCCAGAGGAGAAATTGTACCGGTACGCCGAAGCAACTGGAGTGCGGGGTACCGGTACGCTGCCCTGAAAGTGCCCAGAATGACTTGTTTCTTGCTCCAATTGATAGGGGGCCTCATGGATGAAAATTGAAGACACACACTCCATATATTTAGTATTCTTCAGCATTACAATGTGTGGCTAACTAAGCTTAGGAGTAGTTCAAGGAAGAAAAAGATGAATAGTGCTAGAAGTTTATATTTTTGCATTTTCTTCATTCCAATGTCTTGTAATCTCTTGTAAGGATCTTCTAAACTTTGTTTAAAGTCTTTAAAGTCATTTATTGCAAGTTCATTTCTAGTTTAATCCTTTACTCTAGCTTTCACAATTGTTGTTTTAAGTTTTCTTCATTTCCTAGCGTTAAAATGAGTGTTGTATATTTTTCTTCATAGCTTAAGATTTTTTGCCTTAATTTAACTTTCATGCTTTATTTCTTCATTATGTCTTTCATTTACATTATTGTCTTTCCTTCAAGCATGAATAACTAGATTTCTAGTTGGCTAACTGAAGGGAGACTTCCTCTTGGATTTTCCATTTCAACTCATTTTCTTTCCTCCTCTCGGTGTACGGTGGTTCAGTTTGACTGGGTTGAGAGTGGATGTGGTGGTGAGTCTTTGATATTCCGTAGGCCTAGTCACGGTTTATGCTTGGATCCTCACCATTTCATCCCTAGCTTCCCACGAATCAATCGTTCATCTATAAACCTTCGGAGGAAGGTTTCGAGTTAATTGGGCATTCTCATCTTGGATTAGCCAACACTTGTTTTCTTGCACTTTCCTTAAGAACACAAAAACACCAAAAACTCAACCTCAAAGATTTTTACACTTTCTCCTTTTCACCAAAATACCTTCACACAACTTGTACTTTCCTTCCCTAAAGAGATGACTTTGGAATACTTTCCAAGTAAAACACGACAAACGAACGTCTCCTTGTGCTTGAGAAGCACTTTTGTTCATAGGCATTTCATTTAACACATTTTGTTCATTTTATTTCGTCACCACCATTCCGTTGCCCTTTCTCTTACATGAATCTGAGTGAGAGTGACACTCACCCACACACATAAGCCATATACATATTTGAGGGTTAATGTAAGGAGCTTAGGAACAACAAGGTTTTCCATCAAGCATTTTGAGTCCCACATCTGAGAAGTATCAGATATGGTGTCAAAGAAATTGAATGCCTCCTCCAGACTTTAACACATAAACTCTACTTGGGCCATCATTTCGATAAATTTACGCAATCTAGTGGGCAAAAAGTCATAGAAAAATCTTATCAGAGTCCAATTCTCAAAAGTATGGTGTGCGCAGGCTTGGAGCAGATCTTTGAATCTCTCCCAACTTTAGTAACATGTTTCCCCTTCTTTTACAAAAAAAAATATGATTTGCCTTTTGAGCGTGTTGGTCTGATGTAAGGAAAATTTTTTTTCTGAAAAATTAATTTTGGAAGGTCTTCCAATTAGGCATGGAAAGAGCTTTTAAAGAATTTAGCCATTGTTTAGCTTTATCCTTTAGAGAGAAAGGAAAAAAGGTTCATCTTGGCTTGTTTCTAATTGTCTTGAAATGTTCCACACACTTTCTCAAAATCTTTGATATGCAGGTATGGATTTTCGATATCCAACCCAAGGAAAATAGGTAACAACTGTGCAGTCCTCGACTTTACAGTAAAGGGGGAGCATTTTTAGGAACTACAAAGCAAGAGGAGACACTATTTCTTGTGGGATTTAAGTAATCCCTCATGGTTCGAATGTTAGACACTTCTCTCTCGTCTATAGGAACTTCTTCGTTCCTATCATTATTTGCCATAATACTCTCACAAGAGTCTGTTACTGATCTAGGTGAATTTGGTTCAGGTTGATTCACAGACCCAGACGATTCTGCCGACAAATATTGATAGTGAGGAGCATCCTCAGACATAAAATAAATGAAAATAAAGTAAAAAATAAAATTATTCATAGTCAATTAACGAATATACACAAAGAGGAAAGGTCTTTTCACTTTTACCTTAAAATACCTTTTACAAGTTCCCCGGCAGCGGCGCCCAAAACTTGACTTGATCCAAAGTGTGTACACTCAAGTGTAGGTAGTCAAGCTGTAGTAATAATTCGGTTTGAGTCCGGAGTTGAATCCACAGGGAACTGTTGTTGGTATTTCAATGTAAGCAGTAGCATAGACTGAATGATTATGATCCTTGTGATTTGAAGTTTGTGTGATGAATGGGGATTTCCTGAACATAATATATATTTCTTTCCAGTCTAGTTTTCTAGACAAAATATAAGATAGGTTCAAATTAAAAAGAAAGTCACTCTTTAGTTCGAGGATCTAGACGTGTAGTTAGTCATCCAATTTATTATATTTATGCTTTATAACTCAATTAATTCTCGTGTCAACGACAAGTTAATCGAAAGATAAAGATGGACTGTGAGAATTAAACATATGATTCCGATGCCTTTCTAGAAGTTTACAAGAAATGTCTATGCCGAGACTCAACCCGTCTACAAACAAGCTAGTGTTTCTACAAGGCATCCAATCATGGCGTTAATATTCCATTCTTTAAATGAAGTACGATAAAGGGGAGGATTAAAGGGTAGTCATGAGGATCTACCCGAGGTACTTGCCTTGAAACGAAAGATATTTCTATGCAAGAGTCATATGTGTCATAGAAATAACCACGATTATATAAAGTACCTTAGCTTTTCTAGATGCAATCAATCATCCAATAAGCAAGGGGATATAAACATGAATCATTAGAACAAAACAAAAATATAACTTCCAAATAATTTATACATGTCCTTCGCCTCTTACTAAAGAGTGAATGAGAAACTACTCATTCTTCATGACTTTGGTAAAGCTAGAAAAGTGAGTGATTCTCATCCCTCTAAGTAGAGAACTTGCAAAATAAAAGAACAACAAACAAGGAGCCAATCTTCAATGAAGAAAGAGTGAATCACGTTCCACCCTTAACGACTTTGGCAAAGCTCTCAAAAAGTAGAAGAGTTTCACTCCTCTAAGAAAGAAGGAAGCTCAAGCTATGGATGTGACATAAACAATAAAAGTAGAAGAAAACTAGTCACTTTTGGAGGGTTTCCACCACAACCAAAAGATGGGCTATCTCTCTTCATATATAAAAGCAAGTACAACTACAAGGGGAGTTTAATCCTCCAACATGGTTGCTACAACAAGTAGATAAAAGATTCACTAAAAAACTACAAGGGGAGTCAAAGCCTCCATCATGGTTGTTATAGCATGTATGTAAAGACTACAAGTAAATAGATAAACGAAAACTCTTAATACAAGCAAATGAATCTAGCTAAATGAGTGGGAGTCAAAGCCTCCTTCGTGACACCCCAAAATCCGGGAGTCCGTTTATTACACATCAACCCGCAAAATGCCCGTGGATACATAGTAACTCGATAACACAATGTTATGCCTCATCGACCAAGGTCCATGATTTAATAAAAATTCGGGCAGAGTCTCCTTTGTACAGGAAACTCTACCCAAAAACCCAACTTGTGCATCTTAACATAACAAGACCCAACTGAGGTTTAATATTCAACAATGACCACACCGGATCTAGTTATGAGTAAATATAGACCACACCAGGTCCATTTATTCATACTCATACAATACTTGCAAGGCTATATTAAAATTAGTCCATAAAAATTCAATTTCAATTCTTTACATACATTACATGCCAAAATTAATTTACAAGCCTAATTTTACAACAAAAAGGATTAAAAGTCACAAGTCGACTTTTCTTCAACCATGTGGCCCCAATTGTGAGTCGTCTGCCGGCACATGCCCCGCACCTGAAATGTTTCCTATATAAAGTGAGCCACACCCAGTAGAGTAATTCCTACAGAGGCTATTCCCCACCTAATTGCACGTGCAATGTTCACATTCGACATTTCATATTCATATCAACATTCCAAGTAAGAATATGCAACTCTATATTGGAATTCACCAAGCCATGCTATGAAATGAGATGGAACTCACTCATGCAACCTTAACCCGAGTCCTCACTGACCCCCACAACACAATGCAATGCAAATGTGTAATAAATCAGTCAATTGACGAAAAATTCATCCAATGATCATTTGAAATAAAATTTATTTTATTATAAAACCAAATCATTGATGGGTGTTACTCATTAAATGAGTACTTTATAGATCAAAATCTTGTGTCTTTTTGGGCAACTGATTTTGGTATCTCAACCAACGGTTCCGTAAACACCAACTCTTTTCTGGAATTTCACTCACGGGAAGTGCCTGAACCATGTGACCGGGTTTTGCACCCGAGGGAGAGTCTAGCCCTGCTTGCTATACCTAGCACAAGTTTTCTTCCATGCAACCATGCGACTCAAAGGGGATCTTCGATCCACTTTTTTCCGAGCCCACATATCAACCACTAAACAAGGTGTTTGATTAACCATGCATACCACACACCCACACTCATGACTTATGCCCATGAATGTGATGCAAGAGTCATGCCCAGCATGCAATGAACGCCAAATGGACAACTTAAATAACATATCAACATGTATCATGAACAAT
>CM042198.1:1856111-1866173 GCA_023539305.1 Ilex asprella
CTTGAGACAAGTTCTTCAATGGGTCTAGATTTTAATATAATCTAGGTTCTTGACACAAGATCTCAATGGGTCTAAATTCTCCATCCATAGACCTGAGTTTGGCTTTCTTGGGTTGTTTCTCCAATATTATTGTTGGGTCTCAAAGCAAGTAGATTGGGGTTCACATCATTGACAACTTTTCCCATCTTTTGAATCTGACCACTCCCCTATTAAGCATCACCTTCAAGAAGATGTCATCTCTGACCTCGAACTCTAGAGGTCGCCATCGCTTGTTGACGAGCTTTTCTGTCTGCTCTGACTTGTGGGAAGACGCTCCATATCAAGTCCACCTTCTTTGAGGTGTCTCTGATCAAATTCGAACCCCTAGAGGGTCTCTCTCCAACCTTCGTCTAATAAACCAGAGAACGACACGACATCCCATAAAGTGCCTCAAAGGGTGTCATCTGTAGGCTCGCCTGATAACTGTTATTGTAGGCGAATTTCACTAAGGGTAAATCCTCCTCCTAGCTACCCTTGAGATCAAGGAAGCATGCCCGTAGCATGTCCTTTAAAGTCTGAATGGTCCTCTCTAACTGACCGTCCATCTGGGGATAAAAAACGGTGCTCATTATTAACTGTGTCGCCATAGTTTGTTAGAAACTTTCCCAAAAATGGGTCTTAAACTTGGGACTGTTGAGCATGAAAATTAGACCAAAATGACTGTTGAGCATGAAAATTCCACCACAGCTTTACTTCACAAGCCTCTGCTAATTCAAAAAAAGAACGCACCCCTAAGTTACCCTTATCTGTAGGAAAACATACCTCAGCCCAGTGACACCAGTGAATTCTCCGACGAGTAGCTATTTCACCTCACAAGAAACAAGTGAACATCTTCTCTAACTGGTGAAAAACATTTGCAGGAGACCTCAATACGTGAAATAAGTGAATAGGCCTCGATGCGAGCACATGACGAATCAAAGTGAGCTTACCTCCAAAGGAAAGCAAACAATTTGCCCATCCAGAAATCATCTAATGCACCTTCTGAATTATCTCATCAAAGTACGAGATTCATAGATGGCCCAAGTAGATAGGGCACCCCAAATAAATAAATAGAAGGTTACACCTTTGAAATCCAGTAGTCTGTCGTGCAATCACCTTTCTAGAATGTGAGGCACGTGAGCTGATATAGAAACTACTCTTGGCCTGATTAACTAACTGACCAGAGACAACCTTATAGTGATGAAAAAAATTCATAACTCGCTACAAGATCGACTGACACCTATTAGCAAAAATAATAATGTCATCAACAAAAGCCAAATGGAAAATCGAAACCCCAACTCCAGTACTATAAGCCACACCTAGAAATCGAGCATACAAATAGTCCAAGCCTCGAGCGAGATACTCTGCAGTAATGAGGAACAAACAAGGAGAAAGGGGGTCACCCTATCGCAGCCTCCCTGTGACTGGAAAAAGCCCTGACTGACCCCATTCACCATCATAGAAAACCATGGCCCCCAGATAGCCAGCCGAACCAAAGCAATCCATCCCTCAGAAAACCCAAAAGCCCGCAACATCTGGAGAATGAATGTCCAAGACATCCTATCATATGCCTTAGCCATATCAAGCTTCAGCACGGCGTTCCCATCCCGGGAACCTCTCCCTAAATCATGAATCAACTCTTGAGCCTAAAGAATACTATCATGCAACACTCGCCCCAGAACAAACCTACTCTAGGACTGTGATATGATACGTGACAACAAGGATGATAGACAAGAAACGAGGATCCACGTCAATACCTTGTTGCTCACGTGTTATCGGTAGCACGCCCAAGTTTTTCCCCAATTCATCCTTTTTCAATTTTCACTCACCCAATCTCATACAATATTTACCCAAACTCATATATCATCTAATTTTAATCAAACTATAGTCCATATGAGTTCAATATAATTTTTTTTATACAACATTACAAGTCCAAAACCAATGACACAATTATTTTACAAAAACGTAATTTGAAGCCACAACTCGGTTTTCTTCATCAACAAGGACTCATGTAAGGGCCATCCATCGACACATGTACTGCACCTGAAATGTTATTCTCATAAAGGGTGAGACACGCTCAATAGGGTATCTCCTAAAGAGGTTACTCCCCAACC
Source organism: Ilex asprella (assembly GCA_023539305.1). Taxonomy (NCBI): domain Eukaryota; kingdom Viridiplantae; phylum Streptophyta; class Magnoliopsida; order Aquifoliales; family Aquifoliaceae; genus Ilex; species Ilex asprella. The sequence continues at coordinate 1,858,244 of CM042198.1, forward strand.
TAGAAGCATATAAAATTCTCACATGCAATTTAACAATCAAACAAGCATTCATCCAAGAACATACAATTTCAATAAATAAATGTCACAATGCTATGCCATGTTATGAGGTGTGACTCACACATGCAACGTTACCCGAGCCTTCCACCAGCTACCATAACACATGCAATGCCATGCGTATGTATCTATGCATTCCATTCCCCCACGATTGATTTTACATATCCAATAACCATTTATAAATTTTGGGTCTTTCTTGGGTGAGTATTCATGGACTTCCACCAACGGACACCCAACTGACACGACATTTATGGATATCCACCAACGGCTCCACATATGCCGACACACTTTATGGACTTAATACCAAGGGGGTGAATACCCAAATCACTGAGTTTTGCACCCAAGGGATAATCTAGCCCTTCTTACTAACCCCGACCCTATTTTCAATGCAACTCGTGCGGCTTAGTCGAACCTTGGTCCAACTTTCTCGAGCCCACGTATCATCCACCAAGAATGGTGTTTGATCAAAGCCATGCACACACCCACACCCATGTTACATTCCCACGAATGTGATGCTTCCCGTGCGCATGGAAATATAATGAACAATTGCATTTCATATCATTATGTAACCAAGTTTTCAATTGCAATTACACAATATGTCATGAGCACAACATGAACAATTCCAATTCCTCGATGTAACTTATATTATAAAGAATATAATTACATTCCAACATCATCACAAAGCATGTTATATCAATTTTATTCATATAACATGCTTAATCATCATAGGCATTTTATCAAATACCCAAAAGGCACATAGTCATTTAAATACATAATCATATAAACACATAATCATGCCCAATTTATCACATTCTTATGTAATCACCAAACAAACAATTTCAAAAATACCCAAATCATGTAAAAATTGGGTTTGTACTATTTCTCATACTCTAGTTACACAAGGAGTATATTTAAACAAGATATTTAATCTCGAATCGTGCTATACATTTCATATGAAACCCTAGGTTAAAAATAAACCTAGCTTGGAGAAGAATCCTACCTCTTGACGCGTAATATGAGTGGTAGAAACTCCTAAGAACCCAAATCAAGCTTCAAACTTTGATTTCTAAAAATCCCATGTTTGAGACTTCAAAGAAATCCATGATTTTTGGTATGTAGATGTAGTTCTCGTCGTGTAGGACAACTTTCGTTCTTGGCCAAAGGCGATTGGATGAAGGGTTGGTCCAAGATCACAAGGAGAAGATGGAAGAAACCCTTGCTTTCTCTCTCACCCCCTCTCTCTCTCTCTATCCAAAAATCAGCAGCCAGAAATGGGGGAAAAATATGATCTCCTCGTTTTTATACCCCTAGGATACTTGGCCCACAAGGCGCCAAATGTCCTGTCTTTTCCTGATTCGATTTTATCTCGAATCAATTAAATCTCGTTTTGTATTATGTTCAAAATATTTTAGTTGAACTAACTTTAAATTATTTTTTATTTTTCACAATTAATTCTTGATAGCGTTTATTTTGGCCACATGACACCCGATCGCATCGTAAAATGAGAGAAATCTGACTATTTCGAAATTCAATAAAAATTGACTGGGTAACTAGATTTGGTAAGAAAAATCCAACGATGAGGTCTGTTTCGTCATTTGAGTTCTAGAAAAATTTCGATTTTCAACCCTTACCGTAATGACTAATTATCGTTTTTCCTTTTTTCATAAAAAATCAATTTTTCTCGGGTTTTATAGATTCAATTTATAAAAGGATCAATCCCAAATGAAAAGGCACATATGGATTGAACTCTTATAATTTGGATTGATCCCTTGGAGGCAAAAAAATGAAAGGAATAATTCATTATAAATTATCTCCTTGTTGATTATCCATTATCTCATGAGTTATTATACATTGTCTCATGAGCCATTTATTCCAAAAGCCATGATTTATGGTGAAATAAATAAGTGGGGATCGATCGCTACTTTGATGGGATCGATCCTTGCTTGACTTTCTTCTTGAATTTTAGTTTATTTTAATGGGGAGCGATCCTTACCCTTTTTGGATTGATAGGAGTGAAGAATTTTAGTCGGTCAAGAGTCCTAATTTGTATTGACTTGTATCAATATTCCTCTACTATAAACACACCCTTACATTATTGAGAGGGAAACTGCTCTTCTTCCTACCTGGCAGCCTTTTGTCCTATATTATTATTATTTTTTAATCACAATGCTTTCTTCACATTATTTGTAATTATTTATTTGGATCTTTAAATTTTGATCTCAATGTTAAATATTTTATTTATTCAATTGATTGAATGTTCTTAGTAAAATTTGGTACTTTGTATAATTGTTTGATTATTCATCAGCTTGATTGATTTCTTGGAATGAATAATGTTTATAATTTCCGGCAAGTATTTTACTTAGTGCTTCAAAGTTTATTTTCAAATTAATCAAACTAATTGTTCATTTGTCGAAATATTTTTTGATATTCAATATTTTATGCGATTCGAAATATCGATGTTGAAAATCAACTGAGATATTCAAAATTGCATAAATATAATTTTATGATAAATATGAGCACATTCGGATCCCAAAATTAGAAAGTTATTATTTAAATTATTGTTTACCCTAATTTTAATTTTACATTTTTTTCTCAATAAATTATGTTCTTTCACAAAACCTATTATTTCTTATACTTTATTCAACTTACCCATTCCCTGAGGATCGACCTTGGACTACGCTGAGTTATTACTACAACTTGGCCACATGCACTTAGGTGTACCACATTCGGATTCATGCACAAGCAAGGGAAGTTAGAGTCCGGAGATGGCAAAGATTAATCATGGTCAATCAAGGAAGCTAAGCATCCCCATCTCGATATCAAGAAGTGGTGCCGAGAAGGGCAGTTGATCGAGAAAGACAACCAAAAATAGAGCCCGAGTCTCGGCCAGAAGAAGACAAAGAAGAGCGCATGGTGCGTAGGGAGGTGGAAAACTTGAAGGCCACTCTGAACATGCCTCTCGAGACTTGCAAGGTGACAAGAAAGAGGAGCCCATCGGTAGAGACAACAACGACAATTGGTCGATCTCCATAAATGCACCGTGCATGCTTCATACATCCTTTAAATAAATGAGTCAACAACCTGACTTACTAGAAGGAGATGTGAAGCAAACAAATGCACTAGGCCCTAGTTTTGAGGATTAGATAACCCAGGAGTGTGATAGCCAATCAGAGAATAGGGTGGAGCTCGACCCAAATAAAGGGCTAAGGAGTGAAGGTGGAGAAGCACACAAAAGTTAAACCTTGTACAACACGCTCTTAGGTCGAGATTGGATCCAGTTTAATGAATGTATATCCTCCAAGATTTATCAGCGATTAGTACTGTGGAACCAAGACGAATTGGAGGTGGTGGTAGCTGATAACACCCATTTTGTAATTGTAACGCCCCAAAAACCACCATGGATGACATTACATTCTAAAACCATTTACATAATGGGAGCACTAAGATATTTCATCAATAAATAAATTCCATTCATCATAGATATATAATGTCTACTACAACGTCCCAAAAGAATTGGTACATCCAAGCCTTTACATTCCAACAAAATTAACTAATTGTAACGCAGCGGAAATTACAAAAGTAAACTAGACTTTACATTGTTCAAAAGAATATCCTAGTCTAGTATAAAAGTAAACGACATCTCTAGATGTTCCACTCGGGATCCAAGTATCCCTCTAGTGAAGTCTCTCCATGGCTCGACTCGTTAGCACCGAGCTCATCCTCTGGCACAAAATCTGAAAAATGTTCAACTGTAGGGGATGAGCACGAAGCTCGGTAGCAAAATCTTCCCAAACTCAAACAAGGTTTAGAAAAATATAAAACAGGTTGGTCCCATTTAACAAAATAACATATATATATTTTTAAATAAAACAAGGATATTTAGGTAGATCTCAAGTTTAAACAACAACAATAATTAAATGGAAACATTACAAAATATTTCTCAAAGAAACCATTTCTAAATGGTTAGGAAAAACGCCTGTAGTTGCATTGTTCCATACCAATGCACCGGCTTCAACATAATCCATATATAGATATATATTAGTTTATCCTATACCATGTATGTTGATTGCTTCCCATGAATCTACCCAACAACTGTACCTAGTTCTCCAATAACAATCAAATCACAAACACTTTGGGAAAGGGCGTCTACCATACTAATGGCAGTGACTAGTCCCTTCCCAGGAAAGGTATACCAACCCTAGTTTGAACTCTAGTGAACGACAATAGTTGCATTACCAAATGACAACCCCTACAAGTGTTAGAAAACCATCGCACCCTCATCGGGGTATACTAACCTCTAACACTCTACGACATCTCTCAATAGCAATTCAAGTCCCTCACAACAACCATACAATAAGGAAACCAACATATTCTTAATTACAAGCATATTTCTAAAAATTCTCAATTTCATTATGTGACAATTTCAATAATCAACTATGAAAAATACAAGAGATCATTTATTACTCCACACAAAGTTTTATGATTCCAACATCAATAATGAAGGAATAATTTAAGAAAAAAATTCATCACTCTCCAAAATCTAGGATTTTTAAAACAAAATAGGGATTTCGTGGGTATTCAACCCTAACTTTATTAAAAACATGTAATCTTTGCCCAAAAGACTAAGAGAGGATGATTTCATATCATATATATAGCATTTAGAGCAAGACATATATATATACATAAACCCCAATCTCAATGAAAGGGAAAGAGAACAAATCCCCTACCTTGACTCTTGAAATCTAGCTTTTTGATGGATTCCAAGGTATAAATCCCTTCAAAGCAAGTGTTTCTCTCTTCCTTTCTTCCTCTCTTTTTATCCTTTCTTTCGCTCTTAGGGTTTCTAAGGTTGGAGGGGCCGAAATAAAGCCAAAGGAGGCGATATAATGTATTTATAGGGCGAAAATCAATCTACGATCGCGACCTTAAAGTTTTAGACCTCTTTCGGCTGTACCGGTACGCTGTACCGGTATGTTCAACTCTCTGGACCTAGTTGCTTTGGAACACAGTATTGGAACGGTTTTGCCCAGTTTTGCCTTTTTCCTCCATTTTTCATTTCCAATCCATCCTAAACCCTTCCAAAGCCAACCCAAACTTACCCAACATACATTTGTATCCCAAATATAGTTGATATACGTTCTTTTATAAATTATCTCATATATTCACTAGCTAAATCGGCTTGAACTATTATTTTTATAATATTAGTATTTCCTACGGTTATAATTTGTGGGTTTCATTTCTACACCATTACATATAGTTAAATACTAATTAATCTATCATCAAATCACTTCTAAACATGTGGGGGTTTACAATCTACCCCCTTAAAGAAAGTTTCATCCTCGAAACTCACCCCGAATGGCGAATAAGTGCGGGTACTCCTCTCGCATTCCTAGCTCCGGTTTCCAAGTAGCTTCTTCCACTCTATGGTGTTGCCACCGAACCTTCACTAGTCAGATGACTTTGTTGTGGATCTCCATCTCCTTGGCGTAGAGAATCTTCACTGGTTGTTCTTCATAAGTGGCTCTGTCTTGAATCTCAATATCTTCCAAGTCTACGACTGACGTTGCATCCGATTGACACTTTTTCAACATTGACACATGGAATACGTCGTGTACGCCTGATCATTGAGCTGGTAACCGAAGTTGGTATGCCGCTTTACCCATCGCCTTGATCACTTCAAATGACCCGGTATATCTTGGCGCTAACTTTCCCTTCTTGCCAAATCTAAATACTCCTTTCTTGGGCGACATTTTGAGGAATACGTAGTTTTCCACTTTGAATTTCAAGGGTATTCATCTTTAATCCGCATAGCTTTTCTGTCGACTTTGCGCCGTGGGTAGCCTCTCTAGGATGAGTTAAATTTTTTCGGTAGTCTCTTGAACAATCTCCGGTCTAAACAAACTACTCTCACCGGCTTCCGACCAACACGTTGGTGATCGACAAGGCCTTCCATATAATGCCTCATATGGTGCCATCCCAATGCTTGCTTGATAACTGTTGTTGTACGCGAATTCCACCAATGACAAATGATCACTCCAACTCCCCTTGAAGTCTAACACGCAAGCCCGTAACATGTCCTCCAGAATCTGTATCACCCTCTCGGATTGCCCATCTATTTGAGAGTAAAATGCGGTGCTGAAGTGTAACTCTGTCCCCAAAGCTCTTTGAAGACTTTGCCAAAATTGAGCCACAAAACGAGAATCACGATCCGATACGATAGATAGTGGAACTCCATGCAACTTGACAATCTCACGGATGTAGAGCTGGCTCAACGTCTCTAAGTGGTCTGTGGTCTTCACACTCAAGAAATGAGCAGACTTGGTGAGTGAATCCACAATAACCCATACCGCATTATGTCCCCGCGAAGTTCGTGGTAAACCCGACATTAAGTCCATAGTGATGTGAACCCATTTCCACTCTGGGATAGGCAAAGGTTATAGTAATCCTCTGGGATTTTGATGTTCGATCTTCACCTACTGGCATTGATGAGCGCATAATATTGCATATGTAACGGCCTCATTACATGCATTTTAACTTAATTTTTGCATCGAAGAACTTAGAGTTAGCCGATTTTATGAATAATGTTGAAATTTCGATGTTGCATGTTTTTATAGCTTAATTCATTGATTTTAGGACCTTACAACTATGATGGATCTGTGGTGAAGGCATGGATACAATACATGAAGATTTGGAAGCTTAAAAGTGAAGAAATCAAGGATGTATTGGTGCTTGAGAACAGAGGCACCAACTGCCACATCATTTGAAAGCAGAGCTTCGATTTTTATCCATTTGGACCATGATTTACTTCGAATCTGAAAAAGTAAAAAACATGAAAGTTGTAGATCTATATGTCTTCTGTAATGTGTCAAAATTTTAGTTTAATCCAACAGTTAGATCAAAATTTATGCCGATTCTACAAAAAGTGGTCCAGAGCAAGGAAGGAACTGTACCGGTATGCGGTACCAGTACTTCGAATCTAGTAGCCAAACCGTATCGGTACGCTCCCCTGAAAGTGCCTAGAATGACCTTTTTCTTGCTCCACTTGCTAGGGGGTCCCATCTACACTTATCCTACTTGCCCCTCAACATTTTCTTACACATTTTCTTGCCTCCCTTACACAATTTAAAGACTTTTGAAGCTTCACATTTATGGAGGATGGGAAAGAAGTGGGCTGCCATGTGAGTTGTAGGCTAAATCTTTTTTAGCCTGTCAAGGGCCATCATCTCACCTCCTATTGATGGGAGTCCTGCACACACCTTGGGGGACCATCATGCACGAAAATTGAAGGCTCTCCAACATTATATTCAGCATTACACAACCATTTCAAGTGTGGCTACCTAAGCTTAGAAAGCTCCCAAGGAAGAAGATGATGAATAGTGTCTAGTGTGAGAAATTTATGTTTTTGCATTTTCTTCCATCTTTTCACTTGTAGTTTATTTTAAGACTCTTGTAATCCTTAACTCTTGCACTTTAATCTCATTCATTTCAGGTATATTGCAAGTTTATTTACATGTTCTTGTTTCTACCATTTTTGTGTTAATTTTTCTTTACGTTTAGTTTTGAAATGGGTATTGTATTTCTTTCTTCTTAGTCTAAGTTTTCTTGTATTAGTTCAAGTTCCATACTTCATTTCCTCATTATGTCCATTTAAATTATGCTTATCTTTCCTTTATGCACGAGTAGCTAGATTTTAAGTTAGATAATCCAAGAGAGACCTCCTTTTGGGATTTTCATTTCAACTCATTTTATTTTCTCTCTCGGTGTACGATGGTTCGGTTTGACTGGGTTGAGAGTGGATGTAGTGGTGAGTCTTTGATATTCCACAGGCCTAATTACGGTTTATGCTTGGATCCTCACCATCTCATCCCTAGCTTCC
>CM042198.1:1866273-1887273 GCA_023539305.1 Ilex asprella
CTTAATAACCTAAGGATCTTGCCCTACTTAGCTTCAATGTTGTTGCATGTACTCCCTCTCCATCTCCCTCTCTTCCTCTCGATCTAACTCCTCCTGCACCTCATCAACACCTTAGGGAGGGGGTACTTCTTGCCTCGCTGTTGGGTCACAACTATGGCCCTTGCTCCTCTTGAAAGTTCCTTTGTCGAGTGCCCCCATCGGCTCTTGCACCTCCATCTCGGGCCTCTCCTTCACTCCATTGTCCATGCACATCTTCGTTACCAATGTACCAAAGGGTAATGCATTCCTTTTTGCATCGCATCCCTTTTTCCTTTCATTTAGTTTGAGGGAGAGGAAATCAATGCTATGCCCTTTTGCAATGGCATAGAGAAGGCGAGCCGTCTCTGACAAAATTTCATTTGATCTTTTTATGGGAGAGAAGTTAGAGACAACAATTAGGTTGAGCATTTTTATCTATCTGTCAACTCTCCTTGTTTAAGAAACTTCCTCCCAGCCCAAGAAAAGTTATACATCCCAGTTAATTCTTTACCCACCTTATTCAATTCTTCATTTTTCTTTGAGGGGTAGGTAGATCTTTGCACCAGAGGCAACTCCATTCTTACCTCTTTTATGTAATCCTCATCCACTTTGATGTGGATTCCCCGCACATAGGTTCAAATTGCGCCATTGATGATCTCGGTGTTGGAGTAGAACTCCCGCACCAAATCAACAATGGCCCTTCCTCTGTTCCTCAAGTGCCACACCTATCCACTTCTTTCCATTTCTTCCTTCACACCAATCTCAGCAAAATCATCTATAACCATATCCCTCTCACAAACCACAGGGTGTTTATGGTAGAAATTTTCGTGCCTTTTGGCTTTTAGAGCGCTTGGGAACCGGGTATGATCATACCTCTTTGTCCTTAGCCTCCTATCTCTCTTCTCTATAACTTCCTCAACAATGTTGGGTTCTTGGCTCACTAGTCGAGCACGCCTAGTAGGGAGTTTAACTCGGGGCATGGCGTTTGAACGTTGGCAGCTTGGAGAAGGTGCTGAAATTTTGGGATTTCTGGTATGGGGATGATGTTTTTGAGGTGGAAGTGAGTTGGGGAGGGTCTATTTTAGGTTTTCTTGGGGTCTGAGGGAGGATTGAGGTCTGTGGAGTGAAGGACGACTCTAGGGTTTTGAGGATTTCAGAGTGATTTGGGCCTTTTTGAAATGAATAAGACGATCAGGTTTTTATAGTTTGAGTTGTACCGCTCGAACGTTACTGACATTCAAACGTGAACTGAAGAAATTTAAACTGATGTTCGAACGTGGAATGGCTTTCGAACGTTGTGAGCTCCCAGTATTTTTGGTTCCATTAGAGAGTTCATCAGAGGTAGAGTACTGTAAGCCTCAAACGTTCGAACGTCCCTTGGCGTTTGAACGTTGAGTGATAAACAAAAATTTTCTACACTACATTATACACAATAAAAGGGGCAAAAATTCATGGCATCTCAGGACAAATCCCTACCCACAATTGAGGTTGGCATTTTGGGACGTTCCTTTACTCGACCCATATTTTCATTGTAGCAATTTAAAAGCAGAAAAATATGTAAAAAAATAAAAACGATTTTCACACTATTCACAAAAATTTGGACAATTGGCTTTCATTCCCCAAAACACAATTTTCAACAGTTTGTTAGAAAGCAATCTAATCCGAGTCATTCTTTGTGTAGCTCGAACAACCAGTGACTCTTCCAATCTTTTGTCGCACAAACCGGTTAAGCCAAGTGCCAGAGTAGGATGGTGTGTCAGGATAATCCTTACTCTTCCCATTCACTATCTAACTATCCAATCTAATCGACTGAGTGAGCGACGAGAAATTGATTCAGAACACTGATTGTATCTTTTATCATGAAATACCCGGCCACACTGTTTACAGGCACCAAGTCTCTTGGCACGACGACGCTTAGCAAAAGTGCTTCGGCCACAGAGGGGTTTTGCTTGCCGTTCTTAGATCTCATTTTTTCTTACCAGTCTTGCTTTTCTCATGATTACAGTATGCACATCTGATGGAAAAGTGCGAAGAACTCCTAGACTAAACCAAAAAAATTTAACATCCATGATTCCTAAGCTTTAAGACTCACTTTCTGGTTCTTTAACGTCTGTCAGTCACAAAGAAAATTTAAACTGATTCACATACATAAAAAATACAAGGCAAGATACACAGTATAATCTAAAATAACGACAACAGCAACAACAAAAATAAAAAAAATTTTAAAATTTTACAGGCACACAATTGCACAAAATATGGACTGTATGCTCACCCCCAACCTAAACTGAATATTGTCCCCAATGTTTTGAATTTACTAGTATGGATCTTGGAAATGAGGTTGAAAGGCAGTGATCTGTGCTTCTTCAGATACCATTTGATGGTTCTCCACTTTTATTGTTCCATGATCAAACACCTTTTTGACAATGTAAGACTCAGTCCATCTTGACTTTAACTTACCAGGGAAAAGGCGAAGTCTTGAATTGAACAATAGGACCTTCTGAGAAGGTTCAAAAGATTTCAGCAAAATGTTCTTGTCATGAAAAATTTTCATCCTGTTTTTAGCAATCTTGGCATTCTCATAAGCTTCATTTTTCAATTCTTCCAATTCATTTATCTGAAATTTTCTTGATAGTCCAGCCTTGTCCAGGTCAAAATTCATTGCTTTAGTGGCCCAATATGCCCTAAGTTCCAATTCCACAGGTAGGTGACATAGTTTTTCATAGACTAATCGATAGGAAGACATGTCCAAAATTATTTTAAAATCAGTACGATATGCCCAGAGTACATCAGTCAGTCTTGACAACTAATCTTTGTGATTTGAGTTTACCGTTTTTTCTAAAATTAATTTGATCTTCCGATTAGCTAATTCGGTCTGTCCACTAGTCTGTAGGTGATAAGGGGTTACAATTTTGTGAAAAATCATATATTTTTTTTCATCAAATTCCAGAAAGGACGATTGTAAAAATGAGAACCCCCATCACTTATGATTACTTTAGGAACTCCAAATCGGGACAAAATATTTTCTTTTAAAAATTTGATCACCGTTTGGTGATTATTATTTCGGAATGGAATTGCCTCAATCCATTTGGATACATAGTCTACTGCCAGAATGGGTTTTAAGGGCATCATGTTTCTTTTTGAAATATTTCTCAATCTCTGGCATCTATCACACGTTAAACAAAAGACATGAAGGTCTTTAAAAAGTGTGGGCCAGTAAAATCCACACCGCAAAATTTTTGCAGCAATTTTTCTTGATGAAAAGTGGCCACCACATGCTTCAGAATGAAAAAATGATATTACCTATTTGCTTTCATGAGCAGGAATGCATCATCTTATGATCTAATCCTTACAGTATTTGAATACATAAAGATCTTCCCAAAAGAAGTTACGAACCTCCCTCAGAATTTTTTTTGATCCATGAGAGTGAATGATGGAGGGAGTGTACCAGTAGCTAGGAAATTAGCAATGTATGTGTACCTTGGGGTTTCATTAATTATGAACAGTTGTTCATCAGGGAATTTCTCATTGATTGTTAGTCCATCATCGTGAAATTCATAAGTTAATCTGGACAGATGATCTGCCACCACATTTTCAATACCTTTCTTGTCCTTAATGACAAGATTAAACTCTTATAGTAAGAGTATCTATCTTAAGAGCCTTGGTTTGGCATCTTTCTTTGTAAGCAAAAATTTCAGGGCTGCATGGTAGTGAATATAGTAACAGAAGAACCAACAAAATAGGAACAAAATTTTTCCAAAGCAAAAACTACAACAAGCAATTCTTTTTCAGTTGTTGAATAATTCATTAGAGCATCATTCAAAGTTTTGCTTGCATAGTAGATTACATGTGGTTTCTTATCCTTTATTTGTCCCAATACAACACCTACAACATAATCACTTGCATCACACATTAGTTCAAAAGGTAGGTTCCAGTCAGGGGATTGCATTATTGGAGCGGAGATTAACATGCCTTTCAATTTGTCAAAGGCTTTTTGGCATGCTTCATTCCAATCAAATATTATGTCCTGACTCAGTAGATGACACATTGGTTTGGCAATGGTACTAAAATCTTTAATGAATCTCCTGTAAAAACCTGTATGTCCCAAGAATAATCGGACATCTTTTACAGTATTAGGAGTAGGCAATTTTCAAATCAGATCTATTTTTGCCTTGTCAACCTTCATGCCCTCAGACGACACAATGTGACCTAAGACAATGTCTTGTGTTACCATGAAATGACATTTTTCCAATTAAGCACCAAATTGGCTTCTTCACACCTTACTAATACTTTTTCTCCCAGACATAAATCAAATGAGTCACCATAGACAGAGAAATCATCCATAAATATTTCCAAATTTTTTTCAACCATGTCACTAAACAAGCTTAGCATGCACCTTTGGAATGTTGCAGGAGCGTTACAAAGTCCAAAAGGCATCCGTTTGAATGCAAAGGTGCCAAAGGGACTTGTGAATGTGATTTTTTCCTGATCATCTAAGGCAATCCCAATTTGATTATACCCCGAATATTCATCCAAGAAACAGTAAAATTTATGGTCTACAATTCTTTCTAGAAATTGGTTAAGAAATGGGAGGGGAAAATGGTCTTTCCTAGTTACCAAATTTAGTTTCGGTAATCAATGCACATTCGTCATCCTGTGACATCTCGAGTTGGTACTAGTTCATTAGCATCATTTTTTACCACTATGACCCCAATCTTTTTGGGTACAATTTGGGTTGGACTAACCCATTTGCTGTCGGATATAGGAAAGATTATTCCTGTATCTAAGATTTTGAGTACCTCAGTCCTAACAACTTCCTTCATATGAGGATTCACTCATCTTTGTATTTGAAGAGAGGGTTTTGAGTCCTCTTCAAGATATAATGCATGATTGCAGATCAACGGACTTATACCTTTCAAGTCAGCGATGATCCACCCAATGGTACTTTTATGACTTTTAAGAACTTCAATCAGTTTTGACTCTTGTAAGTCTGTGAACTTAGAGGAAATTACCACTGGGTATGACTCGTCTTTCCCTAAAAATGAATACTTAAGGCCAGAAGGGAGAGACTTCAATTCAGGCTTTGACGGCCTGTCACTTGATGAGAATGCCATTGTGCCATTTGGTGAAATTTCTTTAAATGTTGGGGTCCATTTCTCAACAGCATGAGTAGGGCAGCTTTTTATTTTTTTGTCATCAGATGAGATGGACTCTAGCAGAGATGATTCAGTCAGGTGTTCACAAAATGTGTCACTCAGATGTTCTTATATCAAAGATTTAATGGAGTTTACGTCCCCTTCGTCCTCATCCTCTCTTGGGTGTTTGGCAATATTAAAAATATTCAACTAAAGAGTCATATTCCCAAAACTTAATTTCATAACTCCATTCCTGTAATTGATTAGTGCATTGGAAGTTGCTAGGAAGGGTCGACCAAGAATGACAGGAATTTGGTTCTCTGAATGTAATGCTGGTTGAGTATCTAGAACAATGAAGTCAACATGGAAGACAAAATTATCCACGTGGATAAGCACATCTTCAACAATGCCCCTAGGAATTTTGACAAATCTGTCTGCTAACTAGAGTATGATACTAGTGGGTTTGAGTTCACCCAGACCTAACTGTTGGTAAAGGAAGTAAGGTAGCAAATTGACATAAGCTCCAAGGTCTAACAATGCTTGTTCTATCTTGAAGTCTCCAATGACACATGACACAGTTGAACATCCAGGGTTCTTGTATTTTGGAGGGTTTTGCATTGAAGCAGGGCACTGGCTTATTTTGTCAGGAAGGCTCTTTTTTGGACATTCTGGTTTCTCTTGAATGTGCACAAGTTTTTTAGAAATTTGATATCAGACGAGACTTGTTGGATTGCATCTAGAAGTGGGATGTTGATTTTTACTTGCATGAAGAGATCATAAATTTCAGGCTGATGATTCAGTTTTTGTGTAGCTTTGTGTCTATGCGGGAAATGAGCGGGATTTGAACATGAAGGTTCTCTTTCCTTGGAAGGTTCTGGCTCTTGTTCTATCATAGGCTCAGGCTCTTTTTCGATCACAAGTTTAGGCTCAACTAATGAGTTAATTGGGAGGACCTCAGGTTTTGACTTTGGAAACAACATATCTCTGACAATTTTGTCAATCACCTTTCCACTCCTCAGTGTAGTGACAACTTGAGCTTGATCTTGTGGAGGTTTTGGTTGGGCAGGAAACTTGCCCTTTTCTTTTGTGCTCATGAATTGGGTTAATCTTTGAATGCTGCTTTTAAGATCTTAAAATGAGTGGGTTGTCTGTGCTTTGAACTCAGTGAAAGATTGGGTGGAATGTGCATTGAAGTTCATTTGAGTTTGCATAAACTAGTTCAGTGTATCCTCAAGGTTCCTTTGGTGTGGTGGTTGGTATTGTTGATATGTAAGAGGTCCTTGAGATGGTGGTTGTGAATTTTATGGGTGGTTCATGGGAGTTGGTTTTGTGTTCATCCAATTGAAGTTCGGGTTGTTTCACCATCCTGGATTGTATGTTTCAGAGTATGGATTGGAGTAAGGCTTGTTGAAATTGGAGATTGCATTTGTTTGTTCCAACAAGACTTCTTTGAATGCAGGGATGGTAGGACATTCTCCAGTAGGATGTCCTGTCAATGCACATATTCCATACACTTGTTATGTGGAAGGGCCCATTTCGACTTGATGATTTTTTTTCATCTCTAAAGCTTCAAGCTTTCGAGATAACGTAGACATTTTTGCTCTCAAGTCATCATCTTCTTTCAAGACATACTTTTCCCCTTGGAAAGTGGATGGTCTGGCTTCAACTGTGGTAGGGGAGGCTGAGTCCCACATTTGAGAACTGTCAAATATGGTGTCAAAGAAATAGAATGCCTTTTCTAGACTTTTACCCATAAACTCTCCTTGGGCCATCATTTCGGCAAACTGATGCAGTCTAGTGGGCAAGGAGTCATAGAAGAATCCTACTAGGGTCCAATTTTCAAAAGCATGTTGTGGGCAGGCTTGGAGTAGTTCTTTAAATCTTTTCTAAATTTGGTAAAATGTTTCCCCTTCTTTCATCGAAAGATTCATGATTTTCCTTTTTGAGTGTGTTGGTCCAATGTAAGGAAAAAAAAATTCTGAAAAATTCATTTTGAAAGATCTGCAAGGTAAGCATGGAAAGAGATTTTAAAGAACTTAGCCATTGTTTAGCTTTGTCCTTTAGAGAGAAAGGAAAACGTTTCATCTTGGCAAGTTCCGAATTGTCTTAAAATGTTCCACACACTTCCTCGAAAATTTTCATATGCAGATACGAGTTTTCCGTATCCAACTCATAGAAAACAGGTAACAATTATGCAGTTCCCGGCTTTGTAGTAAAAGGGGTGCATCTGGAGGAAATACCAAACATGAGGGAACACTATTTCTTGTGGGATTTAAGTAATCCCTCAAAGTTTGAATGTTAGGCACTTCATCTTCCCTCATGGGAACTTCTCCATTTCTATCATTATTTTTCATAATACTCTTACAAGAGTCTGCTAGTGATCTAGGTGAATTTGGTTCAGATTGGTTCATATACCCAAAAGATTCTGCCGATAAATTTTTATAGTGAGGAGCGTTCTCAGACATAAAATAAATGGAAACAATACAAATTATTTATTGTAAACTAAAGAGTATATACAAAAAGAAAGGTCTTTTTACCTTTTATTTAAAACACTTTTTACTAAGAGTTCCCCGACAACGGTGCCAAAAACTTAACTTGATCCGAAATATGTACACCAAAGTGTAGGCAGTCAAGTTGTAGTAATAGTTCAGTTTGAGTCTGGTGTCGAATCCAAAGGGAACTTGTTGTGTTGGTGTTTTAAAGTAAGCAGTGGTGGAGACTAATTGATTGTAACCTTTGAGATTTAAAGTTTGTGAGATGTTGCTGGTTTCCTGAACAGAATATTGAATTCTTTCAAGAAGGTTTTTTAGACAAAATATAAGATTAATTTAAATGGAAGAAAAGTCATTCTTTAGTTCAAGGATTAGGACATGTAGTCAATTATCCGGTTTATTATATTTATGCTTGATAACTCAATTAACTCCCGTATCAACAGCAAGTTAATCGGCAGATAAAGATGGATTGTGATTCCATTCTTTAAATGAAGCACAATAATGGGGATGATTAAAGTGTAGTCATGAAGATCTAGCCCGGGTACTTTCCTTGAAACGAGGAGTCTTTCCATGCAAGAGTCATCCGTGTCTTAGAAAGACTCTCGATTATACAAAGTACTTTAGCTTTGCTAGATGCAATCAATCATCCAATAAGCAAGTAGATATAAACGTTAAACATTAGAACAAAGCATAAATATAACTTTCGGATAGTTTATACATGCCATTCACCTCTTACTAAGGAGTGAATGAGAAACTACTCACTCTTCATGGCTTTGGTAAAGTTAGAAAAGTGAATGATACTCATCCCTTAAAGTAGAGGAACTCCGAGGTTGATCTTCAATGAAGAATGAGTAAATCACATTCCACCCATCTCGACTTTGGTAAAGCTCTAGAAAAGTGGAAGAGTCTCACTCCTCTAAGAAGAGGATGCTCAAGCTATGGAAGTGAAAGAAAGTAAAAGAAAGCTAGATCTTCAACAAAGAATAAGTGAATCACATTCCACCCTTCACGACTTTGGTAAAGCTCTAGAAAAGTGGAAGAGTTTCACTCTTCTAAGAAAAAGATGCTCAAGCCATGAAAGTGAAAGAAAGTAAGAGAAAGATAGTTATTTTTGGTGGGTTACTTCCACTACAAAAAATAAAGCTATCTCTCATCATATATGTAAACGAAAGCAAGTGCAACAAAGATTATAAGTAAGTAAATGAACTAGAACAAAAATGTCAAGACTTGAAGTAAATAAAGGAACTAGAACATAAATGTAAAGAATTGAAGTAAATAAAGAAATTAGAACATAAATATAAAGACTTGAAGTAAATAAAGGAAACTACAATGTATGTAAAGACTACAAGTTATCAATAAGCTGTTAGATTTTCTACAAGATCCAGCTCTCCTACAAGCTCCCAAAATGGGAGGATTTATAGACAAGGAAAGGGGGGTACAACAAGGAGGTGAAAAGTACTGCTGTCTAAGTTCAACAACTAATCTGCAGGCTGTCTGATCGTTCGAACGTTGGATGGATGTTCGAACGTGGAACCAAAAGTCTTCAGTCTGCAGAGTCTTCAGTCTTTACTGCAACACGTCATGTCTCATCAGTGTACTCTTGTCACAGATCACAGGGACACTCGAACGTTATTTGGCGTTCGAACGTGGTACTACAGGTACTGCACTTCAAAGTCTTGATATTCATCTCTGCAACACGCCATGTCTTCAGTCTATTTTTGACAGTGTACCAGTGGGCGTTCGAACGTGAGATTACGTTCGAACGTTGGTCCTTTGTTCCTCAGGACTTTGGCTCTTGGTTGCAACACATTCTGTCTCAGTGGCTTGGCTTTTATGGACGTTAAAACATTGAATGGTGTTCGAACGTGACTTCTTTGTTCCAAGATTTTCCAATTTATTCTCTGATGTGTTGGTGTTACATCATATTGTGATATTTGTTGACTTGAGTCCTTGTTCACATTAGGATCTGAAACATCATTACTTGAACTCCATCAAGGTATAATTAGCCCAAAAAGGGCACAATATTCTACTACATTTGAGTACTAATCAAACACGTTTAATCACCAAGGCACAATTTCAACCTAAAAACGGTCCATAAAACGGCCTAAGAATCGTCCCAAATTCAGCCACAAAACAACACATAAAATAGTCCCAAATTCAGCCACAAAATAACCCCTAAACAGGTCATAAAACAGTCCCAAATTCAGCCACAAAACAGCCCCTAAAAAGGCCATAAAACAGTCTCTTAGGATAGGAATAAAACCAAAGTAGGATGAACCCTACCTCTTTAAACATAAGATGAGTGTAGAAAGCCTAAACAATACTTTCTAAGCCCAATGTTCTTGATTTCTCCAAAATATTTTCTATGGATCTTCGGTAAAATCCTTTGTTCTTGGTACGTAACGTAGCCCTCGGCGAGGTGATCAACTTGAATTCTTGGCTAGACGGATTCCGATCGACGAAACTCCAAGAATCGGAGGAAGAAATCATGATTTTCTCCCACACAGTTCAGATTGATTTTCAGTAGATATTTCTCCTGAAAATCTGATTTTAAGCCTATTTATAATTTTCAAGGCTTGACTTAGATCGCGCCAAGTGTCCCCCATTTGTTCGAGTCCGTTTACGCTCCGAACCAATTTATTTGATCACGGTTTAAGTTTAAATTAATTTTATTTAAAATTTTATTCAATTATAAAGAAATTTTAAAATTTCTATATTTGGGGACCTTTGTGAGGTCATCCGTCACCCAGCCGCCTCGAACAACGTGCAAAATTTGACTATCACGGAATTCGATAAAATTCGATAGGGTGACTAGATTTCGCAATACGAATCCAACGGCAAAGTCCGTTGTTTCATTTGAGCTCTATAACATGAGTATTTTAAATACGCATTATAATAATAAATTACCATTTTACCCTTTTTTAAGAAAAAGTTTAAATTTACCCAGGTTTTACAGTATTGATTTCTCTACTTGATAAATCATTTGTTCTTGATTTCTCTTCTCGATATTTATTATTTTTGATCTCTCTACTTGATAAATTATTTGTTCTTGATTTCTCTACAAGATTTTCATTGTTCTTTATATCTCTACTCGATAAATCATTTGTTCTTGATTTCACTACTTGATATTCATTTTTTCTTGATTTCAAAAACGCTAGTGTTTTATTGGAACAATAAAACTACATATTTTGATGATCTCTTGCTTATTTCTCTTGAGTTGTTATATGAAAAATACCTATGGAATTGAGAGTTTTTGAAATACTTATGATTTGAGAAATTGGTTGGTATTATATCTCTTGTATGGATGTTTGGATGAACATGGGTGATTGTTGACTAGATATCATAGAGTTGGTTAGTTGCATTTCATACTCTGTGCGGATTTAAAGATTCTCTATCACTTGTAGTGGGGTTGGTGCCTTGTGGAGACCAAACCATTATTCACTCATGTGGAGTCGGGGCTGAGGGTTAGTATACTATTCCTGGGTTGGATTCGTCATTGCCATTGCGTTGGTATACGCCCTTCCTAAAGTTGATGTCCTTGCGAGGATGAGTGTGTGCGTGTTGGCCAGGATATTCTCAATGTGTGTATTCATGTAAGATGTTACATAATACCTGAGATAAAGATACAATTGGGGATACTGAGATACATTGGCAGTTATGTTATAATTAGTGGGTTATGGTTCATTGTTGAAAATGGTTGATTGTGGCTAATGGTACACGGTTTCTATAAGAATTTGTTGGAAGTATGGGATTTCACCCGAAATTGTTGGAAATGGTGTGTCATTGAAAATGGCTTATTATTTGTAACTTGGTTTTACTCTTCATTCAATTTATTATTATTGTGTTATGTTGAGATCTGTTTAAATGTCATTGTTTTCTTTCAAAAGTTATATAATATTTTGGAAAGTGAGACCGAACCGTTTTATATGTTTGCCATACCTTGTTCGAGTTTGGAAGGATGTTGCTATAGAGCTTAGTGTTCACCCACTACAAACAATATTTTTCACAGATTTCGATTTAAAGGAAGAACTTGGAGTCGATGAGCAAGTAGCTTGGGAAAGTCAAGTGGATGGAAGCGTGGATCTCGAGGGGATGGTCTAGAGTTGCTTTCTTTTTTGTCATATACTAGGAGATGCATTTTGAGACATTGTTTGAATGATATTATGTTTATTCCACTGCAAGACAATACTTGATTTTTGAGATGGAATTGCCATAGTTTGACATATTCTTTTGGATGATAATGTAGACATTATGTATGATGAATGAAACTTTATGTATTTATGGATTTAATAGCCACTCTCATGATGTGAATGGTTTAATTAGTAATGTTGTCCAAGGTAGATTTTGGGGCTTTACAAAAAATTCTTAGCTAAATACTTTTTCCCAGCTAAAATTTCAAGGATGAGGAACGACATCACATCATTCCCACAGCACGATTCTGAGACTCTTTATAAAACTAGGGAATGATTCAAGGACTTACTCTGAAAATGCCCTAACCATGGTATTTGTAAGTGGTTGCTAGTTCAAACATTCTACAATGGGTTGTTTAGTGCCACCCGAACCATTATCAATGTAGCTGCAGGTGGGACATTGATGGAGAAGAATTTCAATGAAGCATATGATTTATTTGAGACAATGGCTGCCAACAATTACCAGTGGCCCTCTGCAAGGATAAATCAACCAAAGGTAGCAAGGATTTATGAAGTTGATGCATTTACTACATTAGCTGCACAAGTAGCTACACTAACAAAGAAGATTGATGCTTTAGGAGTGCAGCCTATTAAGAGTAAGGCAGTTATTTTTGAATTGTGTGCTAGGAAGCATCCAAGTGATAAATGTGCAATTAATCCTGAGTCGGTACAAGATATCAGTAATTTCAATAGGCAGCATTATAACAACAATTCCAACAACTATAAACCTAGTAGGAGGAACCATCTGGGATTTTCATGGAATAATAATCAAGTCCAACCTTCTGCTCCAAGACAATCATACCCACTAGATTTTCAGAATCAAGCTCTAACATAGGAGGAAAAGAAGTCAAATTTAGAGGAGTTACTATCTAGGTATATATCATAGAATGAGACAAGGATGAACAGTATGAAAATATCAATCGAAAACCTAAAAAATCAAATGGGTCAGCTTGCTCATGCTATTAGCAAAAGACCTCAAGGCACTCTACCTAGTGATATAGAGATCAATCCTGAGAGGGAAGGTAAGGAGCATTGCAATGCTATTACATTACAAAGTGAAAAAGTGTTACTTGAGGTTGTTGATGGAACTCAAAAACAATCATATGGAGATGATACTGAGGTTAAAAAAAATAAAAGATAGCAAGATTATGGATCATGAAAAGAAAGAAGAAGATCGAGTTGCATGTTCTAATGGAGGTAATCTAAGACCTATTGTGTCTCCTGTGTTGTTTCTACAACGTTTGTAGAAACAAAAGTGGGATAAGGAGTTCTCTAAATTCATGGATGAATTTAAGAAGCTCCAAATAAATATCCCTTTCGCAGAAGAGAAGCAATGGAGAATATACCTATATATGTGAAATTTTTGAACGAAATTTTGTCAAAGAAGAAAAAACTAGGAGATTTTGAGACAGTGGCAACTAAGGAGGAGTGCAGTGCTATTCTGCAAAAGAAGCTACCACCAAAGCTCAAAGATCCGGGTAGCTTTGCAATTTCATGCACAATAGGCAATAAGTTTTTCGAGAAAGTATTGTGTGACTTGGGAGATAGTATCAACTTGATGCCACTCTCAATTTATCAGCAATTGGGTTTAAAGGAAGCGAAGCCGACTAACATTACATTGCAGCTTGTAGATAGATCACTCACTTATCCAAGGGGCATTGTTGAGGATGTTCTAGTTAAAGTGGATAAGTTCATTTTTTCAGTTTATTTCATAGTCTTGATTGTGAGGAAGATTGAGAAATACCTATTATTCTTGGGCAGCCATTCTTAGCAACGGAGAGAACACATATTGATGTACAAAAAGGTGAGCTAACTATGCGAGTCTAGATCCAGAGGTCACATTCAATGTAATTTCATGTATGAAAATTCAAGATAAAGCGAAAGAATTCTTTTGGGTTGATTTGGTGGAAGATACAGTGAATGAGGTATTCGTAGGAAGTTCTATCTCAGATCTTCTTGAGAATACCCAGCGATATAAAGAAGAAGTATTCCCGCATAGAGTGGTTGAAGTTGAGGAAACTAATTCAAAAAAAACTCTCAAGGTGAACAGGCGGAGACTGAAGCAATATTGGGGAGGTGACATTGATCATGAAAAGACCTCAAATACCCTTGTCGACCCGGGATAAAAATAGGGAGTAGGCAGGCTGATGACTATAAAATAAGCACTATTTGGGAGGCACCCCAAAGTTTAGCTTTTAATTTTTAATTTTAATTTTATGATTATGTTAATTTAGTTTTTAGATGATTAGTGTTTTTTAGTTAGTGAGTCAATTGCTTGTAGGTACCAAGGATCGAGAGAGAAAGAAAATTTGGTAGCATGAACTAGCCAAAGAAGGAGTTCAAACCAGTACATCAGGGCCTAAGCACCCAAACAGTGCCCAGGCAGCACCTACCCAACACCCTTGCACGCGCCTACTGCCTCCCTTGCAGTCCAACAACTCCAAAAAGACAGTAGCCTAGAGCAGCTGTCCTTGTTTCCAAAAAAAAAAAAAAAACAACACTATAACTCAGTTTTAACGCTACACTCATGGACAAGTTACCACCATATAAACTCCTATTCCTCCAAAAATTTCAAACCACTAAAAATACATACACCCCAACTCTTATTCACCCAAAATTCCATTTAATCATCTTGGATGTCCCAAACTCCTTTACACAACGATCTTACCTGCCAAGTGGCATCTATGATTGTCAACTAGAACCAAGGAATTGTCCATTCTCCATGGGTATAGATTAAGCTTTGCAACATAAGTTTCCTAGTCCACCTATGCTTCCCAAATACACTCCCGACTCAACGGATGATAAGGACGCCGACGATGATACCAACTAGCCTATTCTCAGGGAAATCCTCTATTTTAATTTTTTTCCTACTTTATACACATTGAGGACAATGTTTAGTTTAAGTCTGGGGGTGTTTTCTTGTTTGCATTTGCATTTTTAGGTATGCATCTAGATTGCTTGTTTGCATTTGCATTATTAGGTATGCATTTAGATTGCATGTTTTATTACAACTTGAGTAATGGGTTGAGTGGATTTGATTATGGCCAATGAGGAATGAGATTAATTGTCAATTCAAGGAACATTGATGAACATGTTGAGTCTGTAGTTTGACATACTAGTTGGTTTTACACTATTTGTGATCTTTTCATTTATGAGCACATATCCATCTATTTGGTTAGTTATTATTTAGAATTTATTTGGTTAAATACTTGTGGGAGATATCATTAAAACTTTAGAAAAGTTATTGAGGCATCATTCAAAGCGAATTGAGGTACTCATATAAGTATGGAAGAAAAATTGGTTATGACGGGTTAGTGTATAAAAAATAGTTTTTGAAAATAATTTTGATTTGACCCTTCATGAGTTAGAAAATAATTTATTAGAAAAAAAACACACAAGAAAGGGGCATGTGGTGAGTAGAGATGGAGCGTAAAACGCACTCACTCATAAACACATGTTGAGAACGAGATGGAGCGTAAAACGCACTCGTTCAAAAAAAGGAGAGATGGAGCGTAAAACACACTCGTTCAAGAAAAGGCAAGATGGAGCGTAAAACACATTCACCGAAAGAATGAAATGAGTAAAAAAATAAAGAAAGAGAGAGATAAAAAAATCTTTGGACCTTCTAGTTATATGGTTGCCTCAATAATTGGAGGTTGATGCAAAACGTAAGTTCATAGAGTTGATATTGAGTATCTCTTATGAAGCATTTGATTATGTAAATGTATTTGGGTGATGATTAGCTTGACAGTTCGGATATGTACATGTATTTAAAGGGTCATGAGCGGAGGTAAACCTAAGGAGTATGTTGAATGGATAGACTTTACACTGTTTTTAAATTTCCCGCGAATTATTTTTTCTAGTAATTTTTGGGGCCAATATTCAGATTCATATTGATTCATTGTTTAAGTAGTTCTTAGAATTAGTTTTTATAGTTTTTGTTCTTAGTATTTTGCTTGAGAACAAGCAAAGATTTAAGTTTGAGGGTATTTGATGACTGAGTTTTATACCTACGAATTGAGTATTTTTCGCTTGATGAAATTGAAAGTTTTCAATTATTTTATGTTTATTTTTATTTATTTTGTGTGTTTTGATGTTATTTGGTAAGAATCATTATTTGAAAGCAAACAAGATCAATTGGAAGGAAAAAAGGTAAATTCGGGACTAAGTGTTGGATTTTTGAAGGCTGAGCAACAAAGGAGCTAAATGCTTAAACAAGACCAGCGTTGTTCCAGCGTTGAATCAGCGTCCCTACGCCCACATACTGTCTATGGAGCACCTTTGTAGTGCCGTTTCAGCACAGCTGCGCATGTGTTGGTTTGGGACGCAAATTATGACTTATTTTGACCCGAAATTGGACCCTAATGCTACATATATGCTAGGGTTTGAGTGGGAATGATATATACTGATTTTAGGGGCTGCAGAAAATTAAGACAAATATCAAAGGAATTGACATGACAAAGATCGGGCTTGAAGGCTAGAGACAGATTGATGATTGCAAGTAAGTTTTAATTTTTTCTCTTACTTTTACTTCTTAATTTTTTGAGATGTTTAATTTTAGAATGATATTTTTCAATTACATTATGAACTAAGTTTTTATTAAGATTGCAACAGAACTGAATGTCTAGTTAAATTGATCTACTCTCGATTCTAGTTCTATTGATCATACATGAGTTGTTTGTCATATTTTGTGTTTAATATATAATTGTGTGACCATCAATTAATTTGATTGCCTAGATGAAATTGGGAGATGAATTCTAGGTTTAGATTAGAATATGATGACATGCATTTGGTTGATTCTTGTAAACCCCCAAATGTTAAAGTAATATAATCATACATTGTGTAGTAATGTGATATATGCAATGGTGTAGGAATGAAGCCCATGAGTTATAACCGTAGGAAATACTAATATAGTAAAATAATAGTTCAAGTTGGTTGAGTTAGTGAATATATGATATAATTTGTAAAAGAACTTCTGTCAACTAGGTGTGGGGTACAAATGTATGTTGTGTAAGTTTGGGTTGGCTTTGGGAGGGTTTCGGTTTGATTGGAAATGAAAAACAAAGGAAAAAGGAAAAACTGGGCAAAATCGTACCGGTACTGTGTTCCGAAACACTTTGGTCCAGAGAGTTAGACGTACCGGTACAGCGTACCAGTCTTGTATCGTACTGATACGACTGAAATAAATCTGAACTTTAAAAGTCGCCACCTTAGCCCGATTTTTGCCCTATAAATACATTACGATGCCTCCTTTGGCTCCATTTCTGCCCCTCTAACCTTAGAAACCCTAATAGATGAAGAAAGGAATAGAAGAGAGAAAGAAAGGAAGAAAAAAACAAAAGTTTAAAGGGGTGATTCAAGATCAAAACCTAGCTTTCAAGAATATAAGGTAGGGGACTTCTTCCTATTCTCTTTCATTGAGGCTAGGGCTAATATATATACATATTTTGACTCTTATTAATGTGTATTTGCTATGGGTTCTTTGTTTCTTGGTTC
The DNA here is from genome assembly GCA_023539305.1 of Ilex asprella. Taxonomy (NCBI): domain Eukaryota; kingdom Viridiplantae; phylum Streptophyta; class Magnoliopsida; order Aquifoliales; family Aquifoliaceae; genus Ilex; species Ilex asprella. The sequence goes on from CM042198.1 coordinate 1,883,602, forward strand.
TATTGCGATTATTAATATGTTTTACCTAAAGTTAGGGCTGATACCCATTTTTCTTGCTTCAAAAGCCTAGATTCTAAGAGGGAGGGATGTTTCCCTTGATTTCTTCTTTGTGCTTGAATTCAAAAACTCTAGTGTTTGATATCGTACAACAAAATGATATTGATGATGATCTATTGTATATTTTCTTTAATTAGCCCTATTTGAGGATATCACTTGTGAAAATTGAGGATTTTCTGGGAAAATTGATTGTAAATTGGGGACTTTGTGGAATTGTTGGGTATTTGAAAAAATAGTGGGTAATGTATTGCTTGTACGGTCGTATAGACAAATATGGGTGAGACGTTCTTTGTAAGGATGCTCATGCCAAAAGTGGCCAATGTGTGATATTCTCAAGAGGTTCCTTGTAAGGATGCTTGAGAAACCAAACCTTGAGGGGGAGAGGTTCCTTGTAAGGATGCTCATGCCAAAAAAGGACAGTATGAGACAACCAAACTTTGAGGATGAGAGGTTCCTTGTGTAAAAATTCGGGTAAATTTAAACTTTTAAGAATAAAGGGTAAAACGGTAAATTATTACAACGATTCGGGTTGTAAACTTGAAATTTTCAAGTTCTTGGATGACCAAACGGACCTCACCGTTAGATTCATCTCGCGAAATCTAGTGACCATATCAAATTTCATCGAATTATGAGATAGCCGGGTTTTTGCGTTTTACGAGGCAGGCGAGCTCCGGGAGACCCAAATACGAAATTTTTAGAAAAATTATGAGATTTTAAAATAAACGAAGTCAAGAAAAAATTAAAAATAATTTGAACTTGAACCGGAGCAAATTTAATCGTTTCGGGATAAAAATAGACCTAGAATAAAAAGGGACGTGTGGCGCGTTGTGGACTAAGCATTCTAAAAATATAAATAGGGGGAAAAATCAGATTTTCACCCATTATTCAGCCCTTGGTCAACCGATAGAAAGAGGGAGAGAGAAGAGAGGGAAAAGAGAGAAAAACACAACTTCTCTCTACGATCTACGGAGCTACGGGGCTCGGATCCGTTCGAGCCAAGAGGGAAAGTCGCTCTCCTCGACAAGGGCTACACGTACACACCAAAAAAAGAGGACTTTCACTGAAGGTGGGAAAACAAAAATTTTGGGGAAAAGCTTGGGATTGAGTTGGGTCGAATCCTTAGAACTTCGACGGTCGTTCCTCACGCTGCAAGAGGTAGGCGGTTCTCCTACTTAGGTTTATTCACTTCCTTGAATGTTATATTGAAATGGATAGGTTAATATATATATATATATATATATATAACTTGCCTATGGAAGGGATTTGGTGAAATGGGTATAGAAATTAGGTAGAATATCTTCTATCTTGAAATGGATATAAAATAATTGCTCGATAATGATTTCTTGAGAAATCTAGATATGGTAATTATTGGTAGAAGAATGTTGATTTTGGATATGTTGTGTGTTCCCATATGCTTTGATGAGTTTAGCATGTTCATTGTAAGATTTTGTGATAATGTGCTTGGAAATTGAGTTGAATGGAATGTTAACATATACACGTTGTCAAAAGATATTGACATTGTGATCGGCTATGGTATTTGTATGCTTTCAATATGAATTACCATGGGTATGTTGATTATGATGAGTTATGTGAATTGTGGGCATGTTATGTGTTTACATAATGTCTTGATTTGGAAGTGTGTTATTGCTTAATATGAAATAACATGCTTGGACTTGAGTTTTGGATATAATGTTGATAAATGCATATTTGGTTATTGACATTGTGAGTTATGAAAATTATATACTTTTGATATAATTTGTCATAGATTGTATGAATCGGGTTTGAAATGGTTCATATGGCATACATTGCATATTGAACATTGTAATAGAGTTGCAATGAGGCATTACATTGCATATGCATGGGAATATTGCATTAAATGAGTGGCTGTGAATGAAAGGAGTTGACATCACATGGGTGGATGACGAGTGGGCTCGAGGGAGCAAAGTCAGTGACTTGGCCGAGTTGCACGATTTACAAGGTATTGAGGGTCAGGGTTAGCAAGAAGGGTTAGAAGATCCCTCGGGTGTAAGGCCCGGTGATTTGGATATGCACTTCCGTTGGTATTAGTCCATAAAGTGTGTCGGTGTACGCGGAACCATTGGTGGAAGTCCATAAATTGCATGTGGTGTAAGTCCATAAATACTCACCCCATACAAGACCCCAGATTGAAAATGTCATTTAATGTTTAACATAGATGATAAAATTATACACATGGGACATAACATGTGTTGGAGAGCCGGGAAGGGCTCGGAATTATGGATGACGGACATTTGTACAATTGCAAATTGCATGTGTCGAAGGGCCGGGAAGGGCTCAAGTTGGTTATTGAGAGTGAGTCTCATCTCATTCCATAACATTGCATGGTAAATTTTTAACATTGATGGCATATTTACGTTTGGAATATGAGAATGGTGAATTGGTTGCATATGAGCATTTCATGTGCATTTGGGTTGGGGAGTAGCCTATTTAAGAAATCCTCTATTAAGTGTGGCTCACCCTTTATAAAAAAATATTTCAGGTGCGGGGATCGTACCAGTGGATGGCTTTTGCTTTGGGCCTCAAGGATGAAGAAGCCAGAATGTGGCTTTTATTTTGAATAAATTATAAAGACATTACAATGAATATTCATTTTGGTATGTAATTAAATGAATTCGCATGCAAATGTTGTAATAGATCATATTCAAACCATTTTGGATGCCCAAATACTTGTTATGTAAGAGTTGGGTTGGTTTTTGTAAGGTTTGGAATAAATTAAAAATGAGAAAGGGAAGAAACAATAAAAATCTGGGTAGACTGTACCTGTACTGTGTACCGGTACGGTGTACCGATATGTTTTGGTCCAGAAGGTTCGACGTACCGATACTGTGTACAGATTTCTGAAATTTAACACTTTTCTCCTATGCTTTTGGACTTTGTTTTCTTTGGTTCAAAGGGTACGAATGGATTCTAAATGATCTATTTGAGGCATGTTGGACCTCGGGAGAATTAAATGATAAAAAAAAGAACACGGAGTATGTACATGGGTTAAAATCCCGATTAAGAGAATTTGTATAGACATAAGGCCTGGAATTGAGGCAAGAAATATTATTTCCACGGGTTGACGGTTGGTCAACGGTTTAAAAAGGACCCCCGATTTTAGGGGTGTCACAACTTGGTATTAGAGCATAGGTATATGAATTACCAAGGGCTTGATGGATATTGGGTCTAAACTATTGCATTTCATGTGCATTTTATGTTATGTGCTATACTTGCTACATGATTATGTGCTATGTGTTATATGAATTATGTGCATGATCAAATGTGTATGGAAATGGACACACTAGGGTTAGAAAACATAACCTTGGGAATGATAAAAGGGGTGAAAGGGATGGTTCATGGATTTAGATGTCTGCTAGTACAAAACATACGTTCTACTAGAGAACACTGAGAAAATTCTCAAAGTTTGCACTTGATCCTTAGTTTGGGATACTAAGTTAGTGTGTTGTTGCCATTTGACATGTGCGTAGATAGCAAGTAGAGGAAGGGGGATGCCGAGGCGGTGGGTGAAACAATAATCAACCACCACCGACCTTTGACCAACAAGCATTTAACAAAACTATGAGCATAATAGTAGCT
>CM042198.1:1887373-1901173 GCA_023539305.1 Ilex asprella
CCTTTGACCAACAAGCATTTAACAAAACTATGAGCATAATAGTAGCTACCGTTGCACAAGCTAGCGCCAATGCAAGTCACAGAGGAGCAAATAACCTCCAACACTTCAAGGCAAGCAAGCCACCAGTTTTTATGGCAGGGGCGGATCCGATGGTGGCCGATCATTGGTTTCGACAAGTCAATAAAATCTTAAGGGCAATGAAAATCACCTCAGATGCCACTAAGATAAGACTAGCTGCATTCCAGCTAGAAGGAGAAGCCCAAGTATGGTGGGATTGGGTGATGGATTCCAAGAACTTGGAGACCATGACATGGGGAGTGTTCCTAGAGCTCTTCATGGGCAAGTACTTCCCAATGGCCGCTCGACAGGCAAAGGCCAGGGAATTCCTAGAATTAAAACAACGGACAATGACGGTAATAGAGTACGTGGCCAAGTTCACCAAACTAGCCCGTTTTGCCGATGATTACGTTGGCACCGACAAGGCCAACGTGAGAAAGTTTGAGGAAGGTTTGAAGTTTGAGGAAGGTTTGAAGTTTGAGGAAGGTTTGAAGTTGTCCATCAGAGGAAAGATTGTGGGCCTCCGCCTGCAATACTTGGATACAATGGTTGTAACAGTTATGGCCCTTGAGAGAGAGGTTGAAGACGCCCGAAGCATCCAGGAGGCTAGTGCTAAGGACAAAAAGAAGGAGGGTCAGTCTTCTTATTCTACTTCGGGAAAGAAGCAGAGGACTTCTACCCCACAAGGGTCTCAGGGACAGGGCCGTGGCCATCAGGGCCAAGGCTAAGGTCGATCCTCCCAAGGTAGGGGAAGCTTTAGGACTACCCACCAGGTAGGCCAGAATACTTGTTTTTATTGCCACCAGCCGGGTCACATGAAGCGGGATTGCCCTCAGAGGCAAAGATCTCGGGATTTCGAGACATCTCAGTCTCAATCTTCAGTGGGGCAGCCACAAGCACCCTATATTCCTCCCTACCCCGTCATGGGCCAGGGAAGTCAGTATCAGTTCAAGGGTGCTACTTAGGCCCCTACCACTTTTCAAGCTAGGGCATGGGTCGAGGCCAAGGACAAGGAATACAAGCCAAAACTTCGGGGACCCAGGGGCGTGTCTATGTCTTAGTGCCACAAATTGAACCGGCGGATCAGTCGGTGATACATGGTACATTTCTACTCCAACGCTTATGGGCTAGGGTGTTATTTGACTCTGGAGCATCACATTCATTCATTTCTGCATTATGTGTAAAAGATTTGGGCTTAAAGGTTGAAACCTTGGAAGAGCCGTTGCATGTGAGTTCTCCCCTTGGAGCTAGGGTGAGGGCTGATAAGATATGTCGAGGCTGTGAGTTAGAGATCTCAGGGATTCTACTCACCATGGACCTTTGGGTCATGGACATGTCAGAGTTTGAGGTCATCCTTGGGATAGACTGGTTGACGGCACATCGTGTTGTCATTGACTGTGATCGGAAGAGGGTCACTGCTTATACGCCAGATGGTGTTTGTTTTAAGTTTCAGAGGGAGAAGCACAATACTTTTCCCCAAGCTGTGTTTGGCTCTGGATGGCACGAGAAGTTGATGGATTGGCTAGCAAGCCTTACCTTAGAAAACGAGGTGAGACAGGAGTTGGGTCTACCACGGGTTCTTTGTGAGTATGAGGACGTTTTTTGGGGTAGTTACAGGGATTACCTCCCCATAGGGATGTGGACTTTAGCATTGAGTTGCATCGGGGTACTTCGCCTATTTCTATGACTCCACATAGGATGACACCTGTTGAGTTGCAAGAACTCAAGGTCCAATTGCAAGAAATATTGGACAAGGGTTTTACCAGACCGGTGTTGTTTGCCAAGAAGATAAGACACTACAGTTGTGTATAGATGTAACGCCCCAAGAACCACCCTGGACGGAATTCCATTCTAAAACCATTTACATAATGAAAATACTAAGATAATACATCAATAAATAAATTTCATTCATTATATATATATAAACTAGGAATAACCCATGCCTGAAGGCACGGTGCAACTATAAAAAATTGAATATTGAATTTGAACGCGAAATAATCAACAAATAGGCATTAGTGCTAAGAAGCAAAAATAAAAATGAATGTTGGTGAAGTAATAACACAACGGACAAAAAAAAAGTAGGTATAAAAAAACAACAAATAGAATTAAGTATTGAACAACAACAATAGTTAAAATGGTATTGAACCAAAAAGAGTTTACAATAATGGACTCAATTATAAATTAGTCTGAAAAAGGAGTTTACAATAATGAACCAAAAGGAGTTTACAATCTGCTACAATAGTGGACTGATTCTACGTGCTTAATGGGGAGATCAATTCATGAAGGGAGTGAGAATGCAGTACTACATCAGGGGGTATGGAAGAGTTGTCTTTCCATGATCTGAATTTTGTGCTTTAATTCCTTTGAAGGATTAAAGCCATTGGTAGCAGATTTTTTCTGCATTAGGTCCTAAGCTGTAGGTCCAAAGCTGGAGTTCTTATTCCAGATTGAGCTGGGAGCTGGTCTGAAGCTGCACTACTTTGATCGGATAGGGCAGGAACTGAGCTGCAAAGGGCCAAAACACAGTTGTTGTACAAGATCTATTTTAACTGTTTTGAACATAATTTTTTTTCTTGTACAGTTTACTGTTTTTCTTGTTTAAACAGTTCCTATTTACTTAAACAGTTTCTGTTTTTTGCTTCTTGTAATCTTTGGATTTGATGGAATAAAATTTCTCATTTTAAAAAAAAAAAAAAGTTCACAAACACAACCCATAAATCAACATACCTTTGACTGGAGAAAAAAATACCAACCCATAAATCTGAATGTGAAAGCAAAAGAATAGTGGAAGCAGCCACATTTAAAAAAAAAACATAAACGAATCATTTAAAAAAAAGTCATTTTGCCAAAGACTCTTTACTGTGGAAGCAGCCACGTCTACAGTGGCAGCCATCTCAAAGATGGCAGAACAGTGGCAAGTGAAGAATGAGAAACATTAGAAAATTCCTAAACATTAGCAATAAAGACGTTCAAATAAATATATATCAGAAGAGTGTACAAATGAATATATATAAAAAATTCCACACAATATTGCATATGAATTGGGTTTTTCCATCTGGGGTTTCCTCATTACACTCAAATGCTCACCACCACCACCCAATTGAAGGACCAAGTCCAATGCCTCACTGGAGATGCGAAACCGAAAAAAGAAGGAACATAAAGAAGTCAATAACCTAGTACATCATGAACTCAAAGAGACATCACGAACTCAAAATTTGTACACAAACACATTAATTTTTTTTAAGATCAATCTAATATGTGATTAGCAGTATAGTCCTTGAAGCTTTCGTTTAGCAATTTGAAAAAAACATCATTGGATCCCCTGAAATTTTATTTAGAAGTGGTAATGATTTTTATCATAGACGCTTTGAACAATAACCACATCAGTTCACAAATTTCATAAAAACAAAAATCAAACTCACACAAATCAAACCTTGACTTCGGCTATGGCAATGACGGGTTGACGAAGTCATTGACAAACTCAAATAAGATGATCACAATTATTCCACACCAAGTCGTCCCGAGTAATTACAATGCAACCAACTTAAAAGCATACATGCAGTCACAGAAGCACAGAGAATAGCAAGGTAAAAGCATACCAATTCACTATGACCAACTGGGGTGACCTCCTGCCATATTTTGAAGGTCCAAAACACCAGCTCAAACATGGTCCCAAGTTCTCATCCCAAGATTATAACAAAGATAATTTAATCATGAGAAAACACTCGGATGACCAGTAGATAAAATGATGCATGGTGGACATATTCGATTTCCAGAAAAGTTTAGCAGTAAAATTTGGACAAATAAACCTAAAGCTACATGAAGAGGCAATGAACACAATGGGTCATTAATTTACACAGAGTCGAAATGAGAATTCTTACAATGGTTTGAGTTCTTACCCAGATATGGGACTCTTGAATGTTAACTTTTTTCCACCCTTTTCACAGTGAACTCGGGCCCTTTCACAGTAAACCTGATCAAAGAACCAAATCCATTTTAAATAAAGGACCCAGAACAGTAAAATGTGAGCATTTAACAAATGAAATGAAAACACTAATACATCCGAACAGAAAATCAAAGGGTGAACATAAAAAAAAAAACAGATGTGTGTGGTTGTGATGCCTTTGACAGAGGCATTTGATCGAATAGCTTGTATCCAATAGTGAGTATGCTTAAAACAGAGGAAATGGGTATGCTTAAAACAGAGCAAACCCTCCAACCAAATCCTTCCTGCAATGCCGCCAAAGAAACCAACAAAATCCGCAAAAGAAATCATCAACCCAAGTGAGTAAACTCCAACAGTTTGCTCTGTGCTGTAGCAAAAATAAAGTGGATTTTGATGCCTTATTCGCTACAGCAAGGCATCAAATTGCTCTAGTTACAAAGCATGGTTTCGGTGCAATAATGGAGTTACTCAGAGTTCAGTGAGTAAGTAAACAAATCAAACCTGAGCCTCAGTGCTGATACTAAACAATTCAGTATAATACTAAGTGATCCTCAGTGCTGAACATGAGACTGGGACCTAAAACGGCTTCTAAATCAATTATGAGCGTGAGCATGTGTGCACGATTGAGCAGAGAAAGAGAGATTGAGCAGACAGCTTCCAATGGCTTCCAAATCAAACCACCATGAGGGACAAAAGAGGGATCTGATGTGTGAGAGAGAGAGAGAGAAAGGAGTTTTTTTTTTGCGCAAAGGGTGTCTCCGGGGATTTGGGGAAGTGACTCACCGTCTGTGTTGCCTGTGTGTTGTCATGGTGTGGTTGCTTGTCCGAAAATTTGGGGAAGTGACCGACTGAGAGAGAAGTGAGAGAGAAGAGAAATGAGTATTTGTTTTTTTGCAGCGAGCCGTTGGTTGGACTGGGTTAGGTTGGGTTGGATAGGTGGGTTGGGTTAATTTGAATGGGTTGGGTTGGGTTAATTTTGGGGGGAAAAATATAGTGGAGATAAAATTCAAGTTGTGTTCTATTTTTTTATATAGATGTCTACTACATTGTCCCCAAAAGAATATGCACATCTAAGCCCTTACATTCCAACCAAAATCAACTAATGTAACACAGCGGAATATAACAAAAATAAACTAGGTTTTACATCATTTTCAAAAGAATATCCTAGTCTAGTGCACAAGAATGTGGTGCTCTAAGCGTCCATCTCGAGATCCACACTCCCGTCTTGTGGAGTCTCGCAGTATACTAGCTCTTCTACTTCCAACTCCTCCTCTAGCACAAAATCTGAAAATATGTAATTGTAGGGGATGAGCACGAAGGTCTGTAGTAAAATCTTTTCAAACTCCAACAAGGTTTAGAAATGTGTAAAACAGGTCAATCTCGGGTAATAAAATAACATATATAGATTTTGAAAATAAAACAAGGACATTTAAATAGATCTCAAGTTTACACCACAATAATAATTTAAATGAAAACAGTAAAAGCATTTCTTAAAATAACCCATTTCCAAATGGTTCGAAAAAGTGTCTGCTGTTGCATTGTCCCATACCAATGCACCGGCCCCGACTTATTCCAATCCATGCTCTCATTTAGATATATAGATATATATTGCTTCATCCAATACCATGTACGTTGATTGTTTCTCAAGAATCTACCCAACGACTATACCTAGTTCACCAATCATAATCAAATCACAAGAACTTTGGGAAGGGCGTTTACCATACCAATGACAGTGACGAGTCCCTTCCCAGGACAAGTATACCAACCCTAGTTCGAACTCCAGTGAACGATAGTGGTCTCCTTACCAAATGACAACCCCCTACAAGTGTTAGGAAACTATCTCACCCCCACTGGGGTAGACTAACCTATAACACTCTATGACATCTTTCGATGACAATTCAAGTCCCTCACAACAACCATACAATAAGAAAACCAACATATTCTCAATTAATTACAAATTCCAAAGTATTGACAAAATCCCCAAATTCATCATGGGACAATTTCAATAACCAAGTACGAAAAAATGCAAGAGATCACAACAACATTATTTTATTACTCAACACAAGTTCTACAGTTTCAATTTCAATAATAAAAGAAGAATTTAAGAAGAAAATTCATCCCTCTCCTTAATCTAGGGTTTTTCAAACAAAGGAGAAATTTCATGGGTATGCAACCCTATCATTGTTAAAATCATGTAATTTTGTCCCAAAAGATTAAGAGATAATGATTTCATATCATATATATATAGCATTTAGAGCAAAACATATATATATATATAAACCCTAATCTCAATGAAAGAGAAAGAGAAGAAATTCCCTACCTTGACTCTTGAAATCTAGGTTTTAATCTTGGATAACCCCTTTAAACTCTTTTTCTTTCTCTTCCTTTCTACCTCTCTTCTCTTCCTTTCTTTCTCTCTTTGGGTTTCTAAGGTTGGAGGGCCGAAATAGAGCCAAATGAGGTGACACAATGTATTTATAGGGCAAAAATCGGACCAAGATCGCGATATTAATCATTCAGAATTCTTTTGGCCGTAGCAGTATATCAAACTCTCTGGACCAGTTTGCTCCGACACGCAGTACCGATATGATACAGTACCGATACGGTTTTATCCAGTTTTTGCCTTTTTCTCCGTTTTTCATTTCAAATTCCTCGAACCCTTCCAAATCCATTTCAAACCTCTCCAACACATATTTCTACACCATCCTGTTTAATACAAGTTCTAGGACCTAAAATTTTATATTTTCACTTATTAAAACTAAATTTTAACTATTATTTCCACTAACCTTCTAAATCTCTACTTTTTCAATTCTACTAAATTCAAACATACATCACTACACATATCCACCTTTTTACAAAAATTATTTACTATATATCTATGTACATATATAAAAAGAAAATGCGAGGTGTTACAATAGACTATCAATAGTTGAACCGGGTCACCATCAAGAATAGGTACCCTTTGCCGAGGATTGATGATTTGTTTGATCAGCTGAGGGGAGCAAGGGTCTACTCCAAGATAGATCTCTGAACGGGCTACCATCAGTTAAGGATTAGGGAGGCAGATATCCCTAAGACGACATTTAGAATGCGGTATGGGCATTTTGAATTCACAGTGATGCCATTTGGATTAACGAATGCCTCAGAGGCATTCATGGATATCATGCATAGGGTGTTCCAACCCTATTTAGAACAGTTCATCGTGGTGTTTGTTGACGACATCCTGATCTACTCCAAGTCCGAGGAGGAGCATGAGGGTCATTTGAGGATTGTTCTTCAGACCTAGAGAGACCATCAATTGTACGCCAAGTTCAGCAAATGTGAATTTTGGCTGATTGAGGTAAAATTTTTGGGACATGTAGTGTTGGCTTCGGGTGTATCCGTGGACCCGGAGAAGGTTGAGGCAGTCACGAATTGGGAGAGGCCAAAGTCAGTCTTCGAGATACACAGTTTCTTGAGATTGGTGGGGTACTATAGGCGGTTCATTGAGGACTTTTCTCGATTAGCTGCACCTATGACGAAGTTGACCCGAAAGGAGGTCAAGTTTAAGTGGAATAATTCTTGTGAGAAGACATTCTAGGAGTTAAAGACGAGACTAACTTCAGCTCCTATTTTGACAGTCCCAAAAATGGGAGAGATGTATATAGTGTATTGTGATGCATCCAAAGATAGACTCGGTTGTGTTTTGATGCAGTCTAGGAGGGTGGTGGCTTATGGCTCTCGACAATTAAAGAACCACAAGCAAAACTACCCCATGCACGACATGGAGTTAGCGACCATTGTCCTTACCTTGAAGGTTTGGCTCCATTATTTGTATGGCGAGAAGTTTGAGTTGTTTTCGGACCACAAAAGTCTGAAATACATCTTTACACAATGGGACCTCAAAATGAGGCAACGTAGGTAGATGGAGTTTTTGGAAGACTATGACTTCACTTTGTATTACCATCCCGGTAAGACAAATGTGGTGGTGGTGGATGCACTTAGCCGAAAGTCACGGAGAGTCTTGGCTAGTATGGCTTATGCTCGAGACTGTGGTACAGTTCGGGATATATTATATGGATCATGCTCAGGGTACTTTGGGGAGTTTGGTAGTTATGCCTTCCCTACTGCGCAGAGTGATTGAGTCCCAGAGTTAGGACACTGAGCTATTGTCCATCTGGGACGGGGTACAAGTAGGTACAGGTGACGAGGGCTGGGTCATTCACTCAGATGGTAGTCTTCGGTATCGAGGAAGGGTTGTGGTTCCTCAGTTGGCGGATATGAGAGAGGAGATCCCTAGGGAGTTTCATTGCTCTCATTTTGCAGTTCATCCTGGTGGCACGAAGATGTACCATGATCTTCATCGCCAGTATTATTTGAGTGGGATGAAAAAGCACATTGGAGACTTTGTCAGTAGATGTCTCACGTGTCAACAGGTCAAGGCCGAGCACCAGAGACCAGCAGGGTTGCTTCAGCCTTTGAAGATGGCAGAGTGGAAGTGGGAGCATGTCACGATGGACTTTGTGACCCATTTGCCAAGGACATTGCAGGGACATGACGCGGTGTGGGTGATAGTCAACTGGCTTACTAAGTCGGCACACTTTTTAGTGGTGCAGATGACCTTCACATTGGAGGAATTCTACAAGTTGTATATACGAGAGATTGTCCGACTACATGAAGTACCCGTATCTGTAGTATCGAATCGGGATCCCAGATTCATGGCTCATTTTTGGGAGAGTTTCTAGCGAACCATGGGGACACAGTTGATGATGAGTTCAACCTTTCATCCCCAAACGGAAGGTCACTCTGAGAGGATCATCCAGATTTTAGAGGACATGTTACGGGCATGCGTCCTAGACCTTAAGGGTAGCTGGAAAAAGCATTTACCCTTAGTGGAGTTCGCCTACAATAATAGTTATCAGGCGAGCATACAGATGGCACCCTATGAGGAACTACATGGGAGGCCTTGCCGTTTTCCGGTGTGTTGGACGAAGGTTGGAGAAAGACCCTCTATAGGTCCAGATTTGATTAGAGACACTTCAGCAAAGGTGGACCTGATAAGGTAGCGTCTTCTACGGCTCAAAGTTGACAGAAGAGCTTCGTCGACAGACGACGATGACCTTTGGAATTTGAGGTGAGAGATCACGTCTTCTTAAACGTGGCACTTAAGAGAGGAGTGGTAAGATTCAGGAAGCAAGGGAAGTTGTAGCCGAGGTTTATCGGGCCCTTTGAGGTACTCATAAAGGTTGGTACAGTGGCTTACAAGTTAGCATTACTGCCAAATATATCAGGTGTTCATGCAATTTTTCATGTCTCTATGCTCCAGAAGTATACACCTGATCAGACACAGGTGGTGGATAGGGGTAAATTGATGGTTGATGCGGATGGGACCTTCGAGGAGGGATCGGTGCGTATCATGGATAGGCGAGAGCAAGTTCTACGAGGCAAGACTGTAAGGCAAGTGAAGGTGCTATGGCAGCATTGGGGAGTGGAAGAGGCGACATGGGAGCATAAGGACATCATTCGTGCCAATTATCCGTTCTTGTTCGAGGATGGAGGTACGGGTTCATGGTTTTAAGTATGAAGTTACTTGTTTCATGTGCATGTAGTTATGTGTGCATGAATTTTGGGGACGAAATTCTTTTAAGGGGGGAAAAATGTAAAAACCCGGGTAAATTTAAACTTTTAAGAATAAAGGACAAAACAGTAAATTACCACAACGGTTTGGATTGTAAACCTAAAATTTTTTAGAGCTCGGATGACGAAACGGACCTCACCGTTGGATTCATTTCGCGAAATTTAGTGACCATGTCGAATTTCATCGAATTCCGAGATAGTCGAGTTTTTTGCGTTTTACGAGGCGATCAGGCCCCGGGAGACCCAAGTATGAAATTTTTGAGAAATTATGAGATTTTAAAATAAACAAAGTCAAGACAAAATTAAAAATATTGTGAACTTGAACCAGAGCAAAATTTAATCTTTTTGGGATAAAAACGGACCCAGAGTAAAAAGGGACGTGTGGCGCGTTGGGGACCAAGCATTCTAAAAATATAATGGGGGAAAAATCAGATTCCCCCCCAATATTCAGCCCTTGGTCAGCCGATAGAAAGAGGGAGAGAGAAGAGAGGGAAAAGAGAGAAAAACACAACTTCTCTCTTCGATCTACGAAGCTACGAAACTCGGATCCGTTCGGGTCAAGAGGGAAAGTCGCTCTCCTTGACAAGGGCAACACGTACACACCCAAAAAGAGGGCTTTCACCGAAGATGGAAAAACCAAAATTTTGGGGAAGAGCTTGGGATTGAGTTGGGTCAAATCCTTGGAACTTCTATGGTCGTTCCTCACGCTACAAGGGGTAGGGGGTTCTCCTACTTAGGTTTATTCACTACCTAGAATGTTATATTGAAATGGATAGGTTAATATATATATAACTTGCCTATGGAAGGGATTTGGTGAAATGGGTATTGAAATTAGGTAGAATCTATCTTGAAATGGATATAAAGAAATTGCTCGATAGTAATTTCTTGAGAAATCTAGAGATGGTAATTCTTAGTAGAAGAATGTTGATTTTGGACATGTTGTGTGTTCCCATATGCTTTGATGAGTTTAGCATGTTCATTGCAAGATTTTATGATAATGTGCTTGGAAATTGGGTTGAATGGAATGTTAACATATACACGTTATCAAAAGTTATTGACATTATGATCGGCTATGGTATTTGTATGATTTCAATATGAATTACCATAGGTATGTTGATTTATGATGAGTTATGTGAATTGTGGGCATGTTATGTGTTTACATAATGTCTTGATTTGGAAGTGTGTTATTGCTTAATATGAAATAACATGCTCGGACTTGAGTTTTGGATATAATATTGATAAATGCATATTTAGTTACTGACATTGTGAGTTATAAAAATTATATGTTTTTGATATAATTTATCATGGATTGTATGAATCGGGTTTGAAATTGTTCATATGACATACATTGCATATGCACGTGAACATTGCATTAAATAGGTCGTTGTGCTTGAAAGGAGTCAACACCACATGGGTGGATGACGAGTGGCCTCGAGGGAGCTAAGTCAATGACTTGGCCGAGTCGTATGGTTTACAAGGTATTGAGGGTCGGGGTTAGCAAGAAGGGCTAGAAGATCCCTCGGATAAGGCCCGGTGATTTGGATATGGACTTCCGTTAGTATTACTCCATAAAGTGTGTTGGTGTACGAGGGACTGTTGGTGGAAGTCCATAAATCCCGTGTCGGTTTGGTTCCGTTGGTGTAAGTCCATAAATACTCACCCCACACAAGACCCCAGATTGAAAATGTGATTTGATGTTTAACATAGATGACGAAATTATACACATTGAAAATTGCATGTGTTGCAGAGCCGGGAAGGGCTCGGGATTATAGATGATGGGCATTTGCACAATTGCCAATTGCATGTGTCAAAGGGCCGGGAAGGGCTCGAGTTGGTTATTGAGAGTGAGTCTCATCTCATTCCATAACATTGCATGGTAAATTTCCAACATTGATGGCATATTTATGTTTGGAATATGTGAATGGTGAATTGGTTGCATATGAGCATTTCATGCGCATTTGGGTTGGGGAGTAATCTATTTAGGAAATCCTCTATTAAGCATGACTCACCCTTTATGGGAAAACATTTCAGGTGCGGGATTCGTTCCGGTGGATGGCTCTCACTTTGGGCCTCAAGGATGAAGAAGCCAGAATGTGGCTTTTATTTTGAATAAATTGTAAAGACATTACAATGAATATTCATTTTGGCATGTAATTAAATGAATTCACATGCAAATGTTGTAATAGATCTTATTTAAACCATTTTGGATGCCCAAATACATGTTATGCAAGAGTTGGGCTGGTTTTTGTAAGGTTTGGAATGAATTGGAAATGAGAAATGGAAGGAACAGTAAAAATCTGGGTAGACTGTACCGGTACGGTGTACCGGTATGTTTTGGCCTTGAAGGTTCGACGTACCTGATGAGTGCACGAAAGTGCATTCTAAATACCTTATTATTGGATTAAAATGCTAAAATGTGAATAGAAATAATTAGATATAATTTATATTATTGAATTTAATATTTATTCACATTGAGATATATTTGAGCATGATTTTATAATATTTTAAATCTTAAATATTGCATTATTGGTTGGTGAGAGATAATTTACAATTGAGTTTTACACTTAACATTGTTGAGACTTTATTATTCAGGCTTTATATTTGTTTTTATTTTGATGGCAGCCCATGGAATAAAAAGACTGAAACTGATGAAGCTGTCATGGTGGGCCCAGCACTCATGATTGTAATTGGGATTGATCTCTGTCAAATTACACAAGATTTGGACTTTAGGGGCTGAAGTAAAAAGAATAAAATAAAGAGGGGCTGAAGTGAAAAGGGCTAGAAAAAAGAAAGGAGGAAAATGTAATTTTCAAAAGGAAATTGACTTTAAACCTATTCTTTTTGGCAAGAGGCGGTGGGCTTTTTCTTATATATGAGGCGGCTAGCTTTTAGTTTTTTTTTGGTTCTTCTTGGTGCTGGGCGGCTGGAACAGAAACGCAAAAGAAGAAAAGAAAAAGAAACAGACGGCAGATCAGGAAAAACTTCGGATGGCAACCGGTTCTTCTAATTTCTTTGGGAGATTTTCGTTGTCCATTATATCCATGGGTAACTAAATTCTCAAGGTAGGGCGAGGGATGAACTTGCATAATAAATGATATTTTATTTATTTTTACTTTATGTATTTGAATTTTAATTAGTAAAACTTTTTTTGTTTTATCATTCGCAATTTATTGTTCTCCGAATAGTCATAGAATTTATTTTATTTATGGATTCAGTCATGCTTTTTCTATTGAATGGATTAAGTTCTTGATTATGTTTGGATTAATTATTTATCTATATTGATTTAATTCTTTGCTGCAATATTGCTTCTTGAGTATATTGTCGTCGTTGGATTTTCTCAATAGTGAGAATAATTTTCGTATTTAAAAGTGGTGAATGATTTTTCAAAGAGTTACATGTGGTTTAATATTGGTTAATAAATCTATATCTTCCGGTTGGGAATTTGCGGAATTGAATTTCCAATTGAGTTATTCAATGAATTAAGAATAATTAAAATACCAGATTTGTGCAAGGGATTCCCGATGCTCTACTGTTTGTCAAATTTGAGTACTTTTTCCGTTAGTTACTTTGATCCACTTTAATTTGTATTTTAAATTAATCTTTGTTCTTTAGTGATCAATTAATATTTTTCTTTAGTTTCTTTGTTATTTCTACTATTCTTTTAGTTTGTCTCTCTGTGGAATCGACACCCCAAAGCTGTGCTACACTTACCGCGTTATTCTTTGGGCGTAATCAAATTTTGGCGCCGTTGTTGGGGAGACGGTAGAAGAATTGGTAGATAGTTTTTTTTTTCCTTTCCAGCAGTCTGCAAAAGCGGTAACTTCGTTCCTTCTTTTAGCTTGCTGCATTGTTATTATTATTATTCATCTTCTTTCTTTTTATATCATTTTTATTCTTTTAGTATTTTGTTGCCTTGCATGCACAGATATAGGGACACCTTGGGTAGATTTGCTAGTAGACCTGTGGTAGAGTTAGAATTAGATTTTTTAAATCCTTTATTTGAAAATCCATCAAGTCCCGAAAAAATGGGTGAACACGAAGATCAATCCATTAGAACTCTTCATGATTACCTCCACCCTACACGCACAGCCACACCATCATGCATCATGTTTCCAGCTAATACTCGCCAAGTGTATTTTAAAACAGGGATGATACAGTTACTCCCTAATTTTCATGGCTTA
>CM042198.1:1901273-1926001 GCA_023539305.1 Ilex asprella
ATATACCATTTCCACAAGTTATCGCGGCATCCCATACTACCCAAAACTCTTGGAGAAATAATATCTGGTACAATGAACAATAATTTCTATTTGGTACCACTCAAGTAGGCTGTCGTTTCTCATGAATCTACTCAACGAATCTACCTCGTTCACCCATATATAATCACAATTACAGGCCAATTTAGGAAGGGCGTGTACCGTCTCATACGACATTGACGAAATTCTTCCAAGGTGTCTAGTATACTAACCCTTTTTCCCGGTATCCGTGAACAATAGTGGTCATTGTCACAACAATGATCCACTACGAGCATTAGGTAACCATCTCATCCCCCATTGGGATAGACTAACCTCTAACGCTCTACGACAGTTTTCAAAGGTAATCCAAGTCCCTCACAACACCATAAACAAGAGTGACATACCAACAATATACTCAACACCTCATATATAATCAATTCCATGATTTTCTCCAATTTTCACAAGCAAGATACATAATAGAACAATTTAAGAATACAAACTCATTTCGCAATTCATGTTACAAGAGACAAGTGTAAGGAATTAAGCATGAGATCATCCATACAATCATTTTACTACCCAAAACAAAGTTCTAGAATTTTAGAAATCAAGGTGGTGTGAAGATATAGAGAAAAATCCATATTTCCCCCAAAAACTAGGGTTTGATGAATTTCAAACCATTATTTTGTTCAAATCATGTGTATGTTTGTACAAAGACTAAGAATCAATGAATCGATAACAAATACATACTACTTAGAGTCAAAATTTACATATATAATAACCCTAACATCATTGGATGAAAATGGAAGAAAACCCCTACCTTAAATCTTGAAGAACTAGGGCTTGGATTCTTGAATATACCCTTAATCTCTTGTTTTTCTCTTTGATCTTGAGTTCTCTCCTTCTCTCTCAAGGTATCTAGGGTTTAGAATGAGGTATGGACGACTAAGGAGGCGGCCTAAAGTATTTATAGGCCCAAAAGTCGGACCAACGTCGTGATTTAAAACATTCATATTTTTATCGGGTGTACCGGTACCCGGTACCAGTACCACAAACCTTCTGGAATTGGGGTACCGGTACCCAGTACCGGTACCAAAAACCTTCTGGAATCGGGGTACCGGTACCCGGTACCGGTACCACTCAGCAGACAGAGTCTTCCTCCGTCTTCCAAGTTTTCAATGCACTTCTTATTACCTTGAATAGTGTTGTGGGCTAGCAGGAGTACGTTTGAACATCACTTTGGCTTTCGAATCTTGGTTGCTCCTAGTACTTTTGCATTTCCATCAAAGATCCGTAAGTCATGTTCAAACATCATTTGGCGTTCAAACGTTACTAGTGTAATTTATTAATTTATGTTCAAACGTCACTTTGGCTCTCAAATGTTTGTTGCTCCCAGTACTTTTATATTTCCATCAGAATTCATTAGACACCAAAGTATTGGGACTCACTATCGTTCAAAAGTCAATTCACGTTCTAAGGTCATCCCAGTTTCTGCTAAAACTTTCAGTGAAGTTTTGACCCATTTAGTGGTCGATTTAGGATTTTTTGTGAAATACTCTTTTGTAACCTTGCAAGTCTACTATCTACTGCCACAATTTCACCTTAAATTGACATCATGGTAAAAAGTTATGATCAAAATACTAGGAAAGTATCCAAAAATCCTTTTACCCAAATTCTCTATCTAAAGTGTGCTTTCACTCCGAAATACTTCCAACTTCTACAGCATACCCTATTACCTCAACTAACATTTTTATTTCTACTCTCACAATTTACATAGTCCATATATACATCATTACATATATTACAATTTCAAAATTACAATTAAGTCACTATATAACGATAGGAAATGTGGGGTTTGCACAAAACATTCAAAAATGGACTAAGATCATTTTCAAATAAGCATGGGGAGCATTTTTGCGTTTCAAGACAAAGTCAATCAACTACCCAAATGCACCTAACTAAAACAAGCATAATGATATTATTGAACAAATTTGGAATTTAAAAAATTATTCCTTGAGTAAATGTAAGTTCCCTCCAACAAGGATTGACACTAAAGCTCACGTGGGTTCTTACTCATCTCCACTATTCATGTCAAGCACTAAATGTGTACACAATCCGTAAATTACCAAAATTACAATTTTATGGAGCACTTATGGTTGAGTTCAAAAGCAAACAAATATGTGATACTCTTAGCAATAGGATAAACTTCTATAATGAGCTCATGTATTCAAAGTTCAAAATGAAGAATAAGAAATCACAACTCCCACAACAATTAGGATAGGGGAATATTGTTCAATATTGGAACCAAAATTTATAAAATTTTTGCATTTCCAACTTATTCTATACAAAAAGTGGTGGAACATGTAAATAGTGTACCTCACTCCCCAACATGAACTATGCATTATCCTCAATGCACAAGGAATAATGCAATGAGAAAAATGAAAGTAAAATGGGAATGAGATACCCCCCTTTTTTTCCTTTCTTCATTTTTTTATATATACATCAACAGAAAAAATAAAACACAAAAAGCTTGTTTACACCCCTCAACTTAGACTAGAACATGATTCCCAATAAGATTTGCTACAGTGATGCTCAAAGTGAAATAAGTCCAACATAGGAAGAGGTAAACAACCTTCATGCTAAAATCTAAACTACAAAATTATGAAAATAAAAATATAACAATAAAAGAAATCTAACTACTATGTACATGGAAACAAAACAAAAAAGGGCTCATGTCAATCCAGCTTCAATTCGGATATGAGCTTGGGCCCATTGATTTTTTTGATTTTAAAATTTTTTTGTTGTATAAATACCCTTTCTAACCAATCTATCCAACAATACAAAGGATAATGATTCAAAGATCTCAACCAAATAGAGGTATATGCAAGTTTATGCAATACCAACAATTGAGTATGCTATTTTTCTTTAATAATTTCTACAATTGACTCTATTTCAATGCCCTCCCCAAGTTGAAAATTGTGAATCTCAAACACACTTGTAGATATAAAAATAACCTTGGGCTCATTTGCCTCGTGTGAGATAATAACTTCATCAAATTTTTCACAATCAAGAGTGGTGGGAGATTAAACCTCAATTTGCATTCCATTGAGATGATCATCCTCAATACATTGACTATGCTCAAGATGTTGTTCTTTTTCCTTAGCAATTATATCATTAGTCAATGTATTAAGTCCATCACTAGTTTCAAAAAGTTGTTGGGCTACTTGGGCCTTGAATTCCATTTGGCATTGCATAAAATCACACAAAATATTTTTCAATTCATCTTTGGTTGAGTCTCTCATATGTTGGATAGTGGTAAAACTCATTTATTGGTGTGAGATCGAATGAAAAATTATAAGGTTCGTTCTCTCAACCATAACTCGGATAACTCGGTGTAACATAATAGTCGGGGTAAAAATTTTCGGAGGCCAAAAATGAATTTGAACCTTCACATACAAAGTCTAGAACCAAATAATTTATTGGGCACTCACTAGTAATGTGCCCATACTCATCACAAATCTCACACACATTTTCATAATAAGGGGCATTTGATACATTATCATAAAAATTAAAAGACATAACACAAAACACAAAGAAATAAAAGTATATACAAGGAGCAACGTACCTTAGACCGTGATGAAAATCATGATACTTACTTCCGTCGTTAGAAAATTACCTTCAAAACTTGATGCTTAACCTTCCACGGCAACGACGCCAAAAAATCTTAGTGATAATCATTGTGTGTTTTTCCTAGTCTCCGCACATCACCCTCAATATGTGTTTATGGCTTATGTGTGAAGGGAGTGTTACTCTACCTCGGAATGATGTGAAAATGGGGCAATGAAATGGGGGAAATGAAATGTACAAAATGAAAAATGTGTGAACAAAAGTGCTCCTCAAGCGCAAGGAGCCTTTTGCTTGTCTTGTTTTACTTGGAAAGTATTCCATGGTCGTCTCCTTAGGGAAAGAAAGTTCAAGTGTGTTAAGGTGATTTTGTGAAAATGAAAAAGTCTAAATTCTTTTGTTAGTGTTTTGGTGAGTGAATTTTGTAAATAGAAATGCAAGAAAACAAGTGTTGGCTAATCCAAAGAGGTCATTCCAATGGGAATGTCAAACCAACTCAAACCCTTCCTCCAATTGTTCTCAAATGTAAGATTGATTCATGGAAAGTTCGGGACTAAAATGGAGGTGAGGATCAATCATACCCCATTACAATGCCTACAGTGTATTAAGAAATCGCAACCATGTCTTCACCCCAACCCAGTCAAACTGAGCCATTGTACACCGAGAGGAGAAAAGAAAATGAGCAGAAATGGAAAGCCCAGAGGCGGTCTCCCCTGGATTAGCCAACTTAAATCTAGCTACTCATCATTAAAGACAAGACAAGCATAATGTAAAGAGACATAATGAAGAAATAAAGCTTAGAACATAACTTAAAGCAAGAAAACTTAAAGTATAAAGAAAGAAATGCAATACCCATTTTAAAGCAAGAAATGAAGAAACCTTGGAAGCAACAATGGTTGATTCAAGTACATGTAACTAAACTTGAAATATACTTGAAATAGATGAGATTAAAGTGCAAGGATTAAGGATTACAACAAATTTAAAGCTTACAACAATTGAAATGGAAAGGAAAATGCAAGAACATAAGCATTATTCATCATCTTCTTCTTTAAATTAAGACTACTCTTAAGCTTAGGTAGCCACCCTTTGATTGGCTTGTAAATGTTGAATATAATGGTCTATAAGCCTTGCATTTTGTGCATGGTGGTCTCCCCAAGGTGTGTGCAGGCCTCCCAACAATAGGAGGTTGAATTTGAAAGCTTGGTAGGCTAGGAGAAGCCTAGCCTGCAACATGGTTGCCACCCTTCACTCCCATCCACATTAATGTCATTGTCTTCAATGTCTTCAACTAGGGTGTAAGAGGCATGTTCTTGCATAAGAAATGCCAAGGAACAAGTGGAAGAAGCTTTGGTGGGACTCCCAAGTAAGTGGACGATGAATATTGGCGTTCTGGGCACTTAGCCGAGCGTATTGGTACAGTGTACCGGTACAGTTTAGCAACTGGAGTTCGGGGTATTCGGTATTGCGTACTGGTACACTTTTTTGCTCCAGACCAATTTTTGTAGAATGGTCATAACTTATGGTCTAACCGTTTGATTGAGCTGAAATTTTGACACAATACAGAAGACATCCAGGTGTACATTTTTTATGTTTTGAACTTTTTCAGATTCAAAGTGGATCATGGTCAAAATGGTGGAAACATTGAGATTTCTCTCCTTGTCTCACTCATAAAGCATGTACCACCAACTAGTAGATATCTACATCTTGAATTATCCCGTTCATTCTTTTTTTGACCCCCATGGTTATGTTTTCTAACCCTAGTGTTTCTCTTTCCAAATACACTTCAACATGCATATAATTCACATGACACATAGTACATAACGTGTAGCAGTTAAAGCACAAAACATGAAACGCACAATGAATGCAATGTTCTAGACCCATGCCATATCAAGCCCTAGGTAAATCGTATACCTAAACTATGATGCCCCTAAAACTGGGGGTCCTTTATCAACCATTTATCACCCATCAACCCGCAAAAATACCTGTTAATATCGCACAATCCGACATCACGTCAATAGCATCCCCTTAGCCGGGATCACCAAAATAAAAATTTGGATAGAGTCTCCCTTGTATAGGGAACTCCCAATGCACACCTGTGTATACAACATTTCACATGACCCATATGAGGTCCAATATACAACACTTTATGCACATTTAGTGTCCATTTACATCATTTGATTAAGAGGACACAAAGCCCAAAAGCATGGCCAAGCATTTTTAAAATTTTTAGATTTTTGGAAAACCTTCTGGAAGGTTTTGCCGACTGGAAAAATCCTTCCGAAAGGTTTTGATCGACCTTTCAAAAGGTTTTGCCTATTGAAAAAGTTCTTTTGAAAGGTTTTCATCTACCTTTCAGAAGGTTTTGCCCGCTAGAAAATTTCTTCTAGAAGATTTTCACCGACCTTCCAAAAGGTTTTGCCTGTTTTCTTACGATTCCTTCATCTTTCAAGTCCAATCCATTCCAAACTCATTCAAAACCATCCCAACACATTTATAATGAAAATTTTCATATAAAACATGGTTCATAAGTTCTATTACAATCATTTCCAAATATTTACATGCTCAAAAATCAAATTTCACAAAGTTTTACAAAAAACTCTAAGTTAAAGCCACATTTTGGCTTTTATTCTTCCTTGATGCACCGAATGAGAGCCATCCACTGGTGTATAGCCCACATCTGAAATATTTTCAATATAGGGTGAGCCACGCTCAATAAGGTATCTCCTAAAGAGGCTACTTCCCAACCTAGATGCATATGAAATGTCACATAAAATTTCAAAAAGCAACATTCATTCCAAACATGAATATGCAATTCAATGTTAAAAATCTTGTGCCATGCCATGAAATGAGATGAGACTCACTCATGCACTTTAATCCGAGCTCACTTCAGCTCCCACAACATAATGCAAAGTCAATGTGTATAAATCCGCCATTGATGAAATACAACCAATGATCACTTTGAAATAAAAGTCATGTGTTTATAAAATAAAATCATTTTTAGATGTTACACATCGAATGACTATTTTATAAAACAAAATCAAGTTTCTTTGTTGCGTAGTAGTGTTTTGATCTCGCACTGCAAGTTCCGTACAACTTTACACTTTTCTAAAATTTCACCACAAGGGAGTGTATGAACCAGGTAGCCGGGTCTTGCACCTGAGGGAGAATCTAGCCTTACTTGCTATGCCCGACACAATTTTTTCATACACCCATGTAACTCAGCCAGATCTTCGATCCAACTTTCCCCAATTCACTTATCAACCACCAAGAATGGTGTTTGATCAACTATGCACCCACACCCACACCCACTCTCATCCCTCATACCCATGAATGTGATGCTTCCGTGCATATGCATTTTAATGAATAATTGCAACATCAATGTCATACCCATATGTAATAAATGTCATATGAATTTTCTATCACATTTTAACACATACTATGGATAATTTAACAGCTTACCCTTTTTCAATACCCATTTCACCAAATCAATAACAATAGGTAAGTGCTAAAGATATTTAACAACCTACCCATTCCATATCACATTCCTAAGTTGAAAATAAACCTAAGTAGGAGGGAACTGACTTGATCAGAAATGTATAAACCCAAGTGTTGGTGATCAAGTCGTAGTAATAATCCGATTTATGTCTGGAATAGAATCCACAAGGAAATCTTGTTGGTGTTTCAAAGTAAGTAGTAGTGGAGACCGAATGATTGTAACCCTTAAGATTTGAAGTTGTGTGGTGCATGGAATTTTCAGAACAGAATACAAAATTCTTTCCAAGAAAGTTTTCTAGACAAAATATAATATAAGTTCAAATATAAAAAGGTCACTCTTAAGTTCCAGGATCTGGAAATGTAGTTAATCATCCAATTTATTATATTTGTTCTTCATAATTCAACTAACCCCTGTGTCAATAACAAGTTAATCTTAAGATAAAGATGGAGGGTGAGAGTTAAGAACATGATTTCTGATGTCTTTCTAGAAGTTTACAGGAATTGTCTGTGCCAAGACTTAACCCTTTCTACAAACAAGTAAGTGTTTCTACTAGGCATCCAACCATGATATTAATATTTCATTTTCATTCTTTAATTGAAGCACAGTAATGGGGAAGATTGAAGGGTAGTCACGAAGATCTAGTGGGGGTACTTGCCTTGAACTGATGAGTCTTTCTATGCAAGAGTCATCCGTTTCATAGAAACAACCCATGGTTATACAATGTACCTTAGCTTCACAATCAATCATCCAATAAGCAAGGGGAATATAAAGCATTAAGCATAAGAACAATGCACAAATATAACTTTCGGATAATCTATACATATCCTTCATCTCTTACTAAAGAGTGAATAAGGAGCTACTCACTCTTCATGGCTTTGGTAAAGCTAGAAAAGTGAGTGATACTCATCCTCCAAGTAGAATAGTTACAAATTTAAACACACTATGGAAGGAGCCAATCTTCAATGAAGAATGAGTGAATCACATTTCACCTTTCACGGCTTTGGTAAAGCTCTAGAAAAGTGGAAGATTTTTACTTCTCTAGGAAAGAAGGAAGCTCAAGTTATGGAAGTAAAAAAAAAAGTAGAAGAAAGCTAGTCACTTTTGGAGGGTTTAATCCTCAACCAAAAGATGAACTATCTCCTATAATACAAGTAAATATAAGACAATTCTACAACTATATGAGTGAGAGTCAGCCTCCATCAAGCTCTCTACAAGCCTCCTCTACTGTCCCACAATAGTGTGTGCTGCCTAAGTCAAAGTAAAAAATAACTAATCTGTAGCCAGTCTGGGGACAATATGTGAACGTTGTCTGGATTTCGAATGATGTCTTTATCTTTGCTCAATGGACTTTTGAACATGTTGATGGGGTCTGACCTTCCTACTCAAGTGACCTCCAGTCTTCTGTGAAGTTCATTTTCTGCACTCCATGCAGCAATCTTGTCTTCAAATGATTCCAGGGGATGTTCGAATGTTGATTTTCGTTCGAATGTGGTACTCAAGTACCTCAGGGTCTTCCTTCTTGGCTACAACACTCCAGGTATCAGTAGTCTAGTCCTCTCATGATTTAAAGTAACATTTGAATGTTGATTGGCGTTCTAACGTTCTTCCCTTGGTCCAAGCTTTTCTAACTTTGCTCCAGAATATGCTGGTGTTATATGAAAGTTTGATGTTCATCGCCTTTGGTCCCTTGTACAATTTATGCCCTAAAATATCATCATTTAAACTCCATCAAAGTATAATTAGTCTAAATATGGCATAGTAATATGCTACTTTTAACTACTAATCACACCCCAAACCTAAAAATTGCTAATCTCTAGTAATACAATAATTGAAAATTTATTTCTAATGCCATTTTCGTAGGTCGTCCGGTTGCATTTAGTGTATGCAACAAGTAGTTAAACCACTAGGTTTACCCTAGCGGACGAGTTTTATCTCATGAGTGTTTTCAGTGAAGTTACCCATAAACTTCAGCCGAATAGATGTGTATGTGGGATTGTTGGTTAAAGTAAGTTAGCATCATGGTCGTTGGGACACCCGACCCTCAATTTTGACTTAAATCGTGCACATTTCTTTTCGATAGGTATTTTTTCCTATGCAAAAAATAAGCAGCTATTACATTGTTATTTGGGATTCCCTGGGTAGTAGGAATGATTATTCTAGAAACAAGAATTGTTATATAACAAATATTTCACTTTACCACCCTCCATGGATAACTTTGATTTCATAAATCTCACTTAGGATGCTCTCAACCCAAATTTGCTCTGATTATAGTGACTCGTCTTTTAAGGGGCATGTGGTTAGAAGATGGCTAATTGAAAAATCTCATGCACAATTAATATAGGAGTGAAGTTTTTAGAAAGAAGACTAATCATGTTCTAGGCATAATATCATGAAAGTATATTGATTCAATTTAAAGAAATACTATTTAACATACCCCAGCTTTTGATTAACAACACACACATGCATTAGACTTGAGGTCAACTAAGGATTTTTATAGGTTGTAATATTGCTAGAGATCAGTGCCTAACGAAATAACATCAATGGTATTCAAAAGTTATCCTTTTTTGTGCAGTGTAGCACACCTCTTTCTAACTTTTTGATATTTTGCTTAGAAATGGTATTTCTTCCTTTCATTTCTCACATTTCTCACATTTTTCATTTTCTTGGAAATTCTGTTTATCTGGTCCATTTTCACTTTCTATTGTTTTCCCCGACTTTTCTTTCATTTACCAGTGGTCATTATCTCCTTTTTTCCTTTCTCTTACTTTTCTGTATCATACTGATTCAGAAGAGGGTGCAAGAAAATTAGATAGGAAGGTATATCAAGTATATGTTCATGTGGCTTGGTTATCATATGTGTTTACTGAAAAATAAATTATTCATTGAAGGCTTAAGCATGACTAACTAGAGATATAATTTTGTAAAATAAATGGCTAAGGTTCAAAATTAAATTAAAAGATGGTCTAAAATCCTTTCCCAAGTATATGCACATGTATATGTCGTATGAACAGATTCGTTGTGGGATATGTCAATAGATTGTTTTAGCTGCATCAATTAAAACAAGTTTAATGAGATTATTCAAGGATAGATAGTGAAAAACCTTGAGTAAATGTAGATATCCTCTCACAAGTATCACAAGGCTTGAAACTTACCGTGGTATCTTTTGTCATCTCACTGGTTATTTTCCAAGGAATGTTGGTTATATATCGATTCCATTTTCAAGTTCGATCATCTTGTACCTTAAGAATAACAAATACCGATGTACATATTATATTTTAAGCATATAGAAAATACCATTTTCAAGGATATGTGGTTTCATGGGTCGAACAGATCATGTGATTAGTCACTTCAACAAACGGTCTCAAAATTCACATTTGTTCCATCATTTGTTAACAATTACCAATATTATGCTAAATCTACACATGCATTAAAAGGATAAACATGAAAAAGTGAACCATTCATTTCACAAAATATGTAAAGCCTGGGAAATTTTAAATTTTTCTGGAGAGGGCAAAACGATAAATTGCCATTATTGTTCTGGTTCTAAACCAGAAGTTTTCTAGAGCTCAGATAAAAAAATGGATCTCACTGTTGGATTCGTCTCATGAAATCTAGTTACCATGCCAATTTTCATCGAGTTCTGAGATAGTTGAATTTTTTTTGCGTTTTACGAGGTGGTCGGACCCCGAGAGACCCAAATACGAAAATTTTAATAAAATTATGAATTTTGGGAAATAATCAACAATAATTTAAAATAAAGATATTTTAAACTTAAACCGGAATAAAATTTAATCATTTCGGGATGAAAACGGACCCGGAATTAAAAGAGACATGTGACCAATTGTGGCCAAGTATTCTAAAAATATAAATAGGGGGAAAATCTAATTTTCCCCCACTGGTTGCATCCTTTCTTAGCTGATAGAAAGAGGGAGAGAGAAGAGAGGGAAAAGAGAAAAAACTCCACCTTTTCTCTACGATATACGAAGCTACGGTGCTCGGATCCGTTCGGGCCAAGAGGGAAAGTCATTCTCCTCGTCAAGGGTTATGCCTACGCACCAAAAACAAGAGATTTCATCGAATATCCAAAAGGGAAGAATTGGGAAATCAAGGGTTTTGAAGTGGTTTTAGAGTTATAGAAGTTTTTCACACTTCTATTGAGGTAGGGTTTTTCCTAACTTGGATTATTTTTCCTTAGATGTTGGTAGACTAAGGGTTAAATTTATATATGCCTATGTATTGATTTTGTGTATATATATATATATGTGGTTATGAAAGTGGAAAAGTGAGCATGGAAATAATTTAGGCTAGTTTCTAGCTAAATTTTGATATTTGAAAGTTACTTGTGATTGTTCTTGTAACTTAGGAAATCTTGAGGCATGCTATGTGTTTTATAAATTGTGCCTTTAAGGTGTCTGATTAAATGCCTTGGATGTTTGAATGTTGTTGTTTGATGAAATAACATGGCTAATTATGCTATGTTATGTGAACTTATGTTTAATATATTAAGCAAGATGAAGTATGGAATTTATATGCATAAGATATAATTTTTCCATGGACCATGATGATGTGTGGGAAATATTGCTCATGTGGTATTCATTACATGTTGGACATGATCATGGTATCACATTAATGGGCTATATGCATGAGTGTGAGTGTGTGGGTTCATGGTGATCTACACCAAACTTGGTGCTTGATGGGTGGGCTCGGAAAAAATTGAATTGAAGATCCAATTGAGTTGCACAGTTGCATGCATGAAAACTTGTGTCGGGTATAACAAGAAGGGCTAGACACTCCCTCGGGTGCAAGACCCGACAACATGGTTTAGGCACTTCCCAGTGGTGAAATTCCATAAAAGTGTCATGGTGTACGGAAACCGGAGGATGGGATTCCAAAATCCATTGTCCAACAAAGACACAAGATTTTGATTTATAAAGTACTCATTCAATGAGTAACAACCATCAATGATTTGATTTTACAATGAAATAACTTTTATTTTCAAACGATCATTGAATGGATTTTTCGTCAAGTGACAATTCATTTTACAAGTGCATTGCACTGTGTTATGGGAGTCGGTGACAACTCAGGTTGAGGTGCATGAGTGAGTATCATCTCATTTCATGGCATGACATGGTTGCATTCCAACATTAAATGCATATTCCTGTATGGAATGATGGGTTATATGTTGCATGTAAGTATTGCATGAGCATGAACACGAGCTTGAGCATCTAGGGGGAGTAGACTATGTAAGATCTACTCTACTAGGCGTTGGCTCACCCTATACGGGAACACATTTCAGGTGTGGAGTACACTCTGGTGGATGGAGCACATTCGGGTCACCAAGGGTGAAGAGGGCCAGCATGTGGCCTTGTTTTGTGTTTTATAAATTAAGTAAGAAAATCTTGGTATGGATTGTAATGGAACTCATATGAATTATATTTGGAATATAAATATCACGTTTTATGAGATCATGTCGGGCAGTACATTCGTTAGTTGGTTTTGAGAAGTTTTGAAATGAATTGGAAAGGAAAAACTATTGAAATTGGCAAAATTTGGGCTTAACTACTGGCAGTCAATAGGTAGTCGTGGCCCAGAAGGTAATAGCTACCAGTAGTCAACAGGTAGTCATGATCCAGAAGGTAAAAGCTACCGGTAATCAACAGGTAGTCGTGGCCCAAAAGGCAATAGCTACTGGTAATCAACAAGTCATACTTTTCCAATAGACCCGAACTATCGGTAGCCGATAAACACCTACCTGTAGTTCTTTCAAAAATCCAAAATTTTATAATTGCTTTGCCAAGTTTTGGGCTTTGAATTTTCTTCCTTTTAATGACCAAATTGGACCTTAATAGGGCATGAATCATCGCGTTTTGGACTTGGATTGGATTAAATGAATATTAGAACCCAAGTTACATTGTAAGTTATAATCTGGATTGAGGGATGCTTTTACCATGGTGTCGGGTTATGCGACATCCACGGGTATTTTTGTGGGTTAACGGGTTGCCAACGGTTAATTTATGACCCCCAAATTTTAGGGTGTCACAAAATATGATTGTTTCAACACAAGCATCAAGGATTCAATTGATCCAACCAAAGAAGTAATAAAACACAAAAAAAAAGTTAACATCCACAACAATACCCAACAGGAGAAACTCATCTATGATAAGAAGAAACAAACATTCCACTCAGGAACAGAAATCTCCCTTTCTCACTCTCCTCCTGCTATCTGAGAATCTCATCTTGTTTGGCCTTAATGCCAAGCATGATAACTCTCAATGATCTTCGGGTGCTGGAGCTGGGTCTTGCCTCCTATGGCTATTGCTGGGCTTTCTCAATCTCTAGCTCGATCGCATCCTCCTCATAGATCTCATCTTGCACCTCGTCAACGCCTCGGGTAAGGGGCACTTCATGTCTGGCTATTGAGGCTCCGCTATGTCCTTGACTCCTCTAGAAGGAAGCCTTATTAAGTGGTCCCATTTGCCTTTGTATCATCATCTCAGGCCTTACCTTAATCTCGTGGTCCATGCACATCTTTGTGACCAAGGTGCCAAAGGGTAGCGTATTCCTCTTTACATCGCATCCCTTATTCATTTCATTCTAGATCAGTGAGGGGAGGTCTATGTTGTGGCCTTTCACAAGTGCCTTAAATAAGAGGCCATCTAGGGGAGGATTTCGTTATTGAGCATAATTGGGGCAAAATTTGAAATCGCAATCAAATTGAACATTTTATACTTATCAGTCACTTCTCCATGTCTAAAAAATCTCTTCCCAGCCCAAGAAAAGTTAGGCATCCCCGTCAGCTCCACTCCAACCAAATTCATAGCCACGTTCTTCCTTGGACGGTAGGTGGGTTGGGGTACCTGAGGCACTTCTTGCCTAATTTCTCTTATGTATTCTTCATCTACATCAATGCGAGCCCCCCTCACATAGCTTTTAAGTGCCCCATTGACTATTTCGGCGTTAGAGAAAAACTCTCGTACCAAATCAACCATGGCTTCTCTTTCGTTTCTCAAGTATAATTTCCATGCCCTCCTCTCCATATTCGCAAAAATACCCAACTCCACAAAATCACCCAATAGTACATCTCGCTCATAAACTATAGCGTGTTCTCTATAGAAGTTTTCATACATGTTCGCTTTGAGAGCCATGGGGAAGCGAGTCTTGTCATATCTACGGACAACGGGTGGCTTCCCTTGTCTCTCTTCAATCACCTCCTCCACGAAATTGGCTCTTGATTGGCTAGGTTGTACCTAGTAGGGAGCTTAACCCTTGGAGACATGATTCTCGGGTTTGGGGATGTTAGGTCTTTGAAAGGTTTGATTTATTTGGGAAAATGAGGATTTTTTGTGTGGAAATGGTCTTGGGTGGGCCAATTTATGTATAAATGGGAAATAAGGGGTGTTTTGAAGGTTGGGTAATGAAAAATTTCCCTAGGGTTTGGCAGTTTTTGAACGGTTTTGGGGGTTTTTAAAATGGGGAAAACGAACCAGGCTTTTATAGTCGAAGAGTTCACATTCGATTGTCAATGAAGTTCGAACATATGTAGTAGAATTTTAAACAGATCGTTCGAACATGATGAGCTCCCAGTACTTTTTGAGTTCTATTAGAGACCAAAGTATTGTAAGGTCATGACGTTCGAATGGTCTATTGGCGTTCGAACGTGGTACTCTCATTTGAACGTTCTGTTGGTGTTTGAATGGGCTGAGCTCCCAGTAATTTTTGTTTCCATTAGCGACTTCATCAGAGGTTGAGTACTACAAGTAGGCGATGTTCGAATGTCACTTGGCATTCGAACATCAGATTAAAAATCAAAATTTTTTCTATACAACAATATACACATACAAGAAGGCTATATACACAAGTCTGAACCAAAAAATTCATGGCGTCTCAAGATAAGTCCCTACCCATGCTTTAGGTTGATATTCTATAACATTCCATACTCGGCCTATGTTTTTATTTCCGTCAAAAGAGTTTGTTCAAAAAGATTTTAACACTTTTTACAAATATTTGGACCCTTGGCTTTCATCCCAGCAAAAGTACTATTTCCTACATAAAAAAATTTAATCCGAGTCCGCCTTTGCATCTGTGTAGTTCGAACAACCAGTGACTCTTCTAATTTCCTCTATCACAAACCGGTTATGTAAAGTACTACAATAGCATTGCGTCTCAGGGTTATCCTCACTCAGCACATTCACTATCCAGTCTAATCGATTGAGTGCGCGACCAAAAATTGGTTCAAAATACTAATTATATATTTTCTCGTAAAAGACTCTACCACACTATTTACAGGCATAAAGTATTTTCGCATGATGGCGTTTAGCAAAAGTGTTTCTGCCATAGAGGGGTTTTGTTTGCTATTCTTGGATTTTGGTTTTCCTTACCAGTCTTTCTTTTCTAATGATCACAATGTGCACATCAGATGAAAAAGTGAGTAGAACTCCCAAAATTAACCAAAAAAGTTTAACATCCATGTTTTTTGAGCTTTAAGACTCACTATCTGGTTCTTTAAAGTCTGCTAATTACAAAGACGATTGAGGTTGACTCACAGACATAATCATGAATTTATACAAAATACAAGGCAAGGTACACAATATCTGACTCACAGACCCGACCACCTCGTTAAATGCGAAAAATCTGACTATCTTAGAATTCGATGAAATTTGACAAGGTATCTAGATTTTGGGAGACAAATCCAACAGTGAGAATCGTTTCATCATTCGGGCTCTAGAAAAATTCAGGTTTGCAACCTGTATCATAGTGACAAATTACCGTTTTGCCCCTTTTCAAAAAAAAAATATTTTACCCAGGTTTTACAGAAGTATCCAACCTTCATTCTCTCTCTCTCTCTATCTATTTCTTTAGTGGTAGTTCACCAATATGTTTTCATACTAATTCAATAACCAAGTCCCCTATTTATAGGCCTTCAGGACTCCTCGGAATATTCTAGAATGTGGACATGTGTCATTATTTCCTTAGTGTGGGGAACCTTTCTAGATTCTCCCTTCACTTCCTTCCAATTGTAGATATTATAAAATTGTTAATCTTCCACATTTCTAGAAGTCTTCATACTAATCTAGTACAATGTGGAGTACACTTTATCTCTAAACTTTTCTAAAACCTTTCGGACTTTTCCGGAGTGCTCTAGGTTTCTCGATGTTCTAGAACCTTTCAGATCTCTTTAGAAACTTCTTCAATATTCTAGTTTCTTCTAGATTGTTCAAGACTATTCTAGGTTATTCTTGAACTTTCTAGATTCTTCTATACTATTCTAGATTTTTCTAGAAACTTCCCCAAAATTCTAGATTCTTCTAGACTATTCTAAGTTCTTCTTTAAAATTTTTCTTATTCCTTCCCAGATAATATTCCCTAACTAGTTCCTTGCACTTATTTATTTAACAACCTCATTCTCTTATAATGCATTCCCCCTAAATTGTAAATTTCATATTAAGCATGAGTAGCTAAACATTTTAGTTGGCCTATCCAAGGGAGACCTCCACTTGGGTATGTCATTCCAACTCTTTTTCATTCCTCCTCTCGGTGCATAATGGATCCATTTGACTAGGTTAGGGTGAGGACTTGGTTGTGATTTCTTGATAAACCATAGGCATTGTCATGGGGTATGCTTGATCCTCACCTCCATTTTAGTCCTAAGCTACCAACAAATCAATCGTACATTTATGCACCATTATAGGAAGGGTTTGAGTGGGTTTGGCATTCCCATTAGAGTGAACCATTGTGATTTGCCAACACTTGTTCTTAATTTCATCAAATTACACTCACAAACCAATCTTCAAAACAACAAAGGTTTTTACAATTTTTTTCCACCAAAATCATTTTCAAACGATTCACATCCTTCCCTGAGGAAACGACATTGGAATACATCCAAGTAAAACACGACCCGCAAAAGTCTCCTTGCGCTTGGGGTGCATTTTTCTACACACATATTTCCATTTCATACATTCTATTTTTTCCATCTCCTTGCCCTTTCTTTTGACACCATTCCAATGGAGCATGACATTCCCCTCCCCGTTTGCACACACATCATACATACATTGAGGAAAGGTGTTAAGAGGTTACAAAAAAAAAGGAAAACAATCAAGGTTTTTTAGCACCATTGCCGGGGATGATGAGTCCTTAGGAACGTAACCAAAATTGTACGAGCATTGCCCTTTTGCCAAAAATGGCCTCAACTGCATGATTCTTTGCAACCAGTTAACCAATTGATTTGCCTTTTGTCCAGAGCCTATATTGTTGCTGCTCTTAGGTCAAGCTCTTAGGTGTCTGGGTCATTACCATTAACATGAACGTGCATACATAGTTTGAATGATGTTGCTTTGACGCTTGATCTCATCTCTTCAATGACACTTTAAGATATTCAACTTGATAGCATCATGGCCTGGAAAAAAGGTTGAGATTAATAATGAGCTCCATGAAATTAGTCAATTACAAAATGTAATCTAACAAAAGATTTATGATTAAAAACTATAATTTTTTCTCTCTCTTTAAATTTTGCTTAGTAGTTGTATAAAAACTATTAACTTGGATGTGCACTATTGTTGTTGTCAGCCTAGAATGGATGTTGGCAAAGTCGTACATTCTATTTGTTTTCGTTGCATTCAGTGGCCTCCCAAACCATTGGCCAATAGACCTTTAGGAATTTTTCGTTAATAGAATGGTTATGCATCGCTACATCTAAATCCTTTAAATTGTAAATGCCCCCTCTTTGACTTTAGAAACGTCAAACATTTCTTACTAATTGACTGACCATTTGGCAAACTTGGGGTCATTAGTTCCCAAAGATAAGTTTGCATTCCAAACCAAGTCTCCAACCCCAATACCTAGTCCTTGACTCTTTGTTTTAAGCGTAGATGACTCTAAGATTTTGGACCTTATTCTACTTTAGCATGCCCATCCTAACTTCGTCAAGTAATTCAAGTTTCATTTGCATGTCTTAAGTTTTTTTTTTTAAAAAAAGCAACCCTTCACTAAAATCACCAAATTATCCATCCTAGGGCTGGGAATTGAGAGATTTATGGAGTATGAGAGTAATTTGGGAGGCTTGGGAGTGATTTGAGTGAGGGAGGAGTGCAAGAGAATTAGTAATTTAAGAGGACAATGGAAGGGTTTCCCGAAAATTTTCAATTAAAAGCCCTAATTTTAGCATTCTGGGTGAAATCTACCGGTAGATCGTGGAAACCTACCATTAGGTTTTACACCAGTAGGTTAAGAATACCAGTAGTTTTGGAGTAGGTGTAAACGAGTGGCCCAAACCTACCAGTATAGTCTACCTTTACTGTCCATATCTTTCCCTTTCCATTTTATTTCTATTCCTTAACATTCTAACTCTCAAATTATGACCTCTACTCTTCTGTAATCATGTACTACACTTGTAAACCACAATTTGAACCATAATGCCCAACTCATTACTGAAATTGCAATACGATTTAAAACTTTTTGCATTCGACACACAAGGGATTGATTTCTACTTTAAAGTACCAAAATAACACCCAAACCGCAAGAGACATATGCAAATATCAGGGGCATTCTTAATTCATTCAAATATGAAAAACTTGAGCAATATTTCCCTATTCTACAAGCATGGAGCTATTTAACACATTTCTCAGATGGTCGTACTAAGCATATATGAACATCACTATTGCCTCAATTACTAGTTTAAAGTACGCACCTACACATTCATTTTCAAACTCGTGTGTGTGTGAGTTGAACAAGTAATTTGAGCATTTACGCAACAGAATTCATATTCGAATGGCTTGCCAAATTCAGCTTCAATGCAAAACTCACCGAAGCCCACTCTTAACAATGAAATGCACTCTAGTTATCATGGTATGCATTCCATGTGTACATTTGAGATAGAATTTTGTGTACAAAATAAAGTGTACACACATGTAATCCAAAAATGAAATTGATGTATGAAAATAAAGAGACTTTGGCATAGTCTCATGAGAAGAATGTTAGGGCATTGGGTATCAAAACTAACTCATCATTTTCTTTAAAACCATGTATCTCTCATACTTCTCTAGATCACTCAGGACTTCATATGTTATAATGGGGTCTTGGGGTGATATTAAGACAAAAGAAACAAAGGATATAAGATAACAAAGAGGATTGTTCTGAGGGAAAGACAATTATGTCAAAAACACCTCCCATTTCATGAGATTTTCATTCTTAGAACATCACCACACTTTGTATTTCTTTTCTTTCTTTTCCTTTACATTTTTATTTCCTTTTGATCATTCTTTTCTTACATAAATGCACCTGACCGAACCAAATGTAACGAGACTATTGAACAAATTTGAAATTTAAGAATTGTTCATTGAGTAAATGTAAGTCCCCTCTAAAGAGAAATGGCACTAAAGCTTACATGGGTCCTTACTCATCTCCACTATTTATGTCCAGCCTAAAATATGAATCCAATCTATAAATTGCTAAAATTACACATTCAAGAAGCACATATGGTTGACTTGAAAAGCAGATACATATGTGATACTTACACATACGATTAACTTCTATAATATGCTCATGTGCTCAAAGTTCAAAGCAACGATCAATACATATCAACATTCAGATATTTTCCACAAAACAATTTCAAATTTTCCACATAATTGCAACTGTTGTAACCAAACATCTGTATGCTATGTGGAAGGTGAATTTTCACCACAAAATTTTGTATTATCCACAAAATTTCCACAAATACTAGTATAACATGTAAATGGTGCACCTTATCCCCCAACTTGATTCATGCATTGTCTTCAATGCAACAAAAATATATGGTATGCAATGAGGGATAGTAAAAAGATGAGTAGGGTTAGAGAACACCTCGCAATTGAGCTATGACAAAAACAACAACATCTGAAACTAAAAAAAACAATGATATACGACCAAGTTAAGTAAGTAACATGAAAATAAAAATAACATAAGTAAATAAAAAGAATGTACACTAAAAAGCATAAAAACTTGTTACTCCTCCACAAATTTTAGATACACCGAATCCATCAAATCCTCCTCCACTCCTTGTCCTTCAAAACCCTCAAAAAATGGATTAAGTGTTTGGCCATTGACCTAGAATGTCTGGCCATTCTTGGAGTTTGTGACATCCACAACTCCATTGGGGTAAGCCACCTTTGCAAGATAGAGTCCATCCCCAACGGGATTAGAGTTTGCCTTGAAAAATGGAGAGACGAGAGTTATATAAGACCACTTTTTGGCCGGGCTTGAATGACTTTCGTACAATGGATTTAACATGAAAGATCTTAGCCCGCTGTTTGCAAATTTTTGTGCTCTCATACACATCTCTTTGAATCTCTTCCAATTCATTCAGTTCTAAATTTCTATGTTCTCTGACCATTCTAAAATTAAAATTCAAAGACTTTATGGCCCAATAGGCCTTGTGTTTCATCTCAACTGGCAAATGGCCAGCCTTTTCATAGACAAGCCGATAGGTAGACATGCCTAAGATAGTTTTGTAGGTAGTGCAGTAAGCCCATAGTGCATCAATCAATCTATCTGACCAATCTTTCCTATTTGGGTTAACCATTTTCTCTAAGATATTCTTTATCTCCCTATTAGCCAACTCTACTTGACCATTGGTTTGTGGGTGATATGCAGTGGATACCTTACGTGTGACACGATATTTTTGCATTAAAGATGAAAATTGCCTATTGCAAAAAAGTGATCCACTATCACTTATCATTGCACGAGGCATCCTAAATCTTGAAAAAATGTTCTCCTTGAGAAACTTGACCACGACCCGGTGGTCATTGGTGTTGGCTGGGATGGCCTCCATCCACTTGGACACGTAGTCCACTGCCAGTAGAATGTGTAGGTAGCCAAATGAGATAGGGAAGGGACCTATGAAAATGATGCCCCAACAATCAAATATTTCTATAATAAGTACAGGGGAGAAGGGCGTCATATTCCTTAGGGTCACACTACCCAAACGCTAGCATTTATCACATTCTTTACAAAATGAAACGTAGTCTTTGTTAAGTGAGGGCCAATAAAAACTTGCTTGAAGAATTTTCGCTGAAGTTTTCTTGGTAGAGAAATGGCCACCACATGCTTCTGAGTGGAAAAATGCAAGGATATCTTGTTGTTCTTTTTCCAGTACGCATCTCCATATGACTTGGTCAGCACAGTACTTGAATAGGTACAAGTTATTGAAGTAGAAGTACTTCGTATTTGCCATAAATCTTCTTCGATCCTCTGGGCTCCATTGCAATGGTATTTATCTTGCTGCAAGATAGTTATAGATGTCAACATGCCATAGACAAATAGAATGAAATGAAAGTAATTGTTCAACAGGGAAGAAATCTAGGATAGGAATATGCTCATTAGTCTCTTGCACCACCAGTCGACAAAAATGGTCCGCCACCACATTCTCCATTCTTTTCTTGTCTTTGATTATCAAATTGAACTCTTGGAGTAGGAAGATCCACCTAATAAGTCTCAGTTTGGCCTCTTCCTTAGACGACAAATACTTCAAAGCAGAGTGTTCAGTATAAACAACTATCAGTGAACTAATTATATAGGACCGAAAGTTATCTAATGCAAATACTCCTGCTATCAATTCCTTTTATGTGATAGTGCAATTCATTTGAGCTTTTTTGAGCTTTTTTCTAGCGTAGTATAATACATATGGTCTATTCTCCTCCTTTTGACCAAGCACTACTCCAACCGCGTAATCACTCGCATCGCACATAAGCTAAAAAGAGAGATCCGACTTTGGTGGCGTATAATCGGAGGTGTGACAAGCATGCTTTTGAGTTTCATAAAAGATGCATCATAATTATCCAACCACTTGAATGCGACATCATTAGACAATAAATCGGTCAATGGTCAAGCCAATGCACTAAAAATTTTTAAGAAGCATCCTTAAAAAATAAAACCCGCATGGCCCAGAAATGATCTTACATCTTTGACCTTTCTTGGCTTAGGGAGGTTAGAGATGGCCTCCACCTTTGATTTTTCAACTTCGATACCTTTTGTCAAAACTATATGGCCGAGAACAATTCCTTGTGTCACCATGAAGTGACACTTCTCCTAATTCAAGACTAAACTATTTTTTTCACATCTCTCCAAAACTTTTTCCAAATTTTTCAAGCACCCACTAAAAGAATCCCCAAAGACCAAGAAGTCATCCATAATCTCCTCAGCAATCTTTTCCACCATATCACTAAAGATCCCTATCATGCAACGTTGAAATGTTCCCAGGGCATTACATAGCCCAAAAGGCATGCGACGGTAAGCAAAAATACTATAGGGACAAGTGAAGGTGGTCTTCTCTTGGTCTTCCAATGTAATTTTAATTTGATTGTAGTTTTAGTATCCATCTAAGAAATAATAGAATAGATGCTCTACTACTCGTTCTAACACTTGGTCGAGGAATAGCATTGGAAAATGGTCTTTTTTTGTGCACAGGTTGAGCTTCGGGTAATCAATACAAACTCTCCAACTTGTGATCACTCTTGTTGGAATAAGCTCATTCTCTTCATTTTTCTTAACCCTGACTCCTGACTTCTTGGGTACTACTTGCGTGGGGCTAACCCACTTACTATAAGTAATTAAAAAAATGATGCCCGCGTCAAGTTGTTTCAATACCTCGTCCCTCACCCCCTCATTTATGATTGAGTTCAACCTTTTTTGTGGTTGTCAAGACGGTTTGGTGTCCTCTTCAAGATAAATGTGGTGTGTAAAAATGAGGGGGCTTATCCCCTTGATATCGACAATTGTCTAACCAATCGCCCCTTTATGCCTTCTCAACACCTCCAAGAACTCTTCTTCTTGCTTTGCATCCAACGTTGAGCTAATTACCACCAAAATGTCTCATATTCCCCAAGATAAGCATACTTCAAGTGGGATGGTAGCAGCTTTAACTCCAAATTTGGCTTTTGTACATCCGATGAAAATATCTTCTTTTTGTTGAGGGAGTTTCTCAAATTTAGGAATCCACTTTTCTACCCCTTTTAAGCTCTATAGTTCCTCTTGCTCATCAATCTCCTCAAGATTAACATTCTCTTCTTTTTTCAACTTTAGCATGCCCAAGAGTTCCAAATGTTCTTTCGCCAAGGTGTCAATCCTATTGACTTCATGCATCTCCTCTTCATCCTCCAGTTGCTTGGACAAATGGAACACGTTGAGATCCATAGTCATGTTCCCGAATGCAAGCTTTATGAGATCATTCCTGTAATTAGTCACAACATTAGATGTGGCAAGGAAAGGTCTACCAAGTATTACAGGGATTTGGGAGCTAAGATTTGTAGCAAGGTGAATGTCAAGCACAATAAAATCAACAAAAAAGTAAAATTTATCAACTTGCACTAAAACATCCTCAACTGTTTCCCTCGATGTTCAGACACTACGGTGCGCCAGTTGAAGCGTGATTGGAGTAGGCTTTAATTCCTTAAGATGAAGTTATTGGTACACTGAATATGGAAGAAGATTCACACTAGCCCCCAAATCAAGGAAAGCTTGCTCTACCCGAAAATTCCCAGTTGTTATGGCGATGGTAGGATAGCCAGGGTCTTTAAACTTTGGAGGAGTGTTTGTCCTCAAGATTGAGCTCACTTGCTAAGTGAGATATGCCTTCTTGTGCACCTTTAGTCTTTACTTCATGGTGTATAAATCCTTTAAGATCTTAGCACAAGGTGAAATTTGCTTAATGGCATTAAGGAGTGGAATGTTGATATTTACCTACTTAAACATTTCAAGTATATTAGCATAATTAGCCACCTTGGGTTGTGATCTCTTGTATTTTTCCTAATTGATTATTGAAATTGTCATATGATGAAATTGGGGATTTTTATAATATGCTAACAATTGAGAATATGTTGGTTTCCTAATTGTATTGTTGTTGTGATGGACTTGAATTGCCATCGAGAGATGTCGTAGAGAGTTAGAGGTTACTCTATCCTAGTAGAGGTGAGATGGTTTTCTAACACTTGTAGTTGGTTGTCATTTGGTAATGCAACCACTAGCATTCACTAGAGTTTGAACTAGGGTTGGTATACCTTTCTTAGGGAGGGATTCGTTACTGCGATTGGGATGGTAGACGCCCTTTCCCAAAGTGATTGTGATGGGTGAACTAGGTATAGTCGTTGGACAGATTCTTGAGAAACAATCAACGTACATGGCACGGGGGTGAACCAATATATATATAGGAGAACATGGATTGGTTTTCGTTGGAGTTGGTGCATTGGTATAGGATAATGCAATGGCAGGCACCCTTTTTAACTATTTGGAAATGGTTTCTTGTTGAAAAATGCTTTTTGCTGTTTCCATTTAACTATCACTGTTGTGTAAACTTTAGATCTATTTAGATGTCCCTATTTTCTTTTAAAATTAATACATGATATTTACAAAATGAGACCAACCTGTTTTATATTTTTCTAAACCTTGTTTGAGTTTGCAAGGATTTTGCTACAGGGCTTCGTGCTCACTCCCTGCAGTTAAATATTTTTCAGATCTGATGATAGAGGAGAACCTTGGAGGGGTCGAGCAGGGGTATTGGGAGGCACCACTCGAGTGGAATCTAGATCCTGAGGTGGACATGTAGAGATATAGTTTCTTTTGTACTAGACTT
>CM042198.1:1926101-1988575 GCA_023539305.1 Ilex asprella
ATTTTATTTTGAACCTTGTAAAGTCTAGTTTTCTTTTGTTATTTTCGTTGCGCTACATTAGTTAGTTGTTGGAATGTAAAGGCCAAGATGGATCTATTCTTTTGGGACAATGTTGCAGACATTATATATATGTATATATATATATATATATATATATGATGAATGCAATTTATTTATTGATGAATTTTGTTAGTGCTCTCATGATATAAATGGTTTTAGAATGTAATGTCGTCTAGGGTGGCATTTAGGGCGTTACAAAATTTGGCATCAAAGCCTAAGATTTAGGTCTTACATGGGAGCTGTAGGTTATGGATCATCACTAGAGATGAAGGATTAGGCTAAAGGAAATTGTTGGCCTAGTTTTATAGGAACCATATGCTTTAGATTAAAGTAATACTTAGGATATCTTGTACAGCAATTAAACAAAATTTTGAATTGATGTGCAGGATGAACGATGAACCGGGACGAGGACGTGGACGTGGTGACCAAGCACCTCCTCCTCCGCCACCACCTCCTGATGCCATGAATGGCATATACCAATGCTTACGGGAGCTAACCACTCTGATACAACACCAAAGTGGGAACAACAACCACAATGGTGGGGCTTATCCATTAGCCCAAGTACCGGACAATGGGAACGAGAATCGATGGATGGTGGTTCTTAGAGAATTTCTACGCTAACACCCATCTACTTTCCAAGGAAGCTTTAACCCTTTGGATGTGGATAAATGGATCCATCGAGTTAAGAAGATTTGTGATGGTATGGGGGTAGCTAGGGATCTTTGGGTTGATTTGGCTATTTACCTGTTGGAGGGGGGGCCGACCACTGGTGGGACGCAGTGAAACGAAGGAGGAACACTGATGGACTTACTTGGAAGAAGTTTGACCAAATCTTCCAAGAAAAATACTTCCAAATCTTCCAAGAAAAATACTTTCCTGAATCTGTAAAGGATAAGATGAGCACCAATTTGCTCACTCTCCGATAAGGGAGCATGATAGTAGCCGAGTATGAGGGGAGGTTTGACGAGTTGTCTCGCTACACTATGGAGTTCATATCTATTGAGTCTAGGAGGGCTAAACGCATTGAACAGAGCTTGAGGCCGGCTATCCAAGAGAAGCTTGTGGCTTTAAAAATCCTAGACTATATGGATCTTGTTGACAGCGCTGCACTGGTGGATAGAGACACCAAGGACAGTCAGAGGAGGCAGAATGCCATGAGGACAGGTCCGATTAGGACGGGTGCTAGTAGTAGTGGAGCACCGAGAGCAACACCCTACTGTCGCCCAGATTAGGCAGGGGATAGAGACCTCAAATAGCTCGAGGAACAGGAGATATATTAGGAAGGATAGCCATAAACTACCATTAGTGTTTCAGATGTGGAGGAGTGAGACACTTCAGACACAATTGCCCATCGCTTCCACCGAGGGACAACCAAGCGACAGGATAAGTGGCTACAAACAAGCCACTACAGTAGCAGAGGCTGTTAGGAGCTCTAGCCCCAGGCAGCGCCACTCAGGAGAGGGTTTTTTCCTTGACCCAACCGAAAGAAGATGTCTCCAATGCCGTTGTGGAAGGTATAATTTTTTTCTACAATTCTTAGGCCCGAATTTTATTTGATCTCGTACGCACTGCATAGGATTTCCATTTGGGATTGGGTTTTGAGAAGCAAGAACATACTCTAAGTATCGACATGCCCACGGGAGAACGGTTGGATACTAGCAAGGTGAGTAGAGAGTGTGTACTTCGAATTGGGGATCATGAATTGATCGTAGATTTGGTTGCGTTAGATATAAAGGGGTACGACATCATATTTGGGATGAATTTGTTGTCAAATTTCTGTACGGTGATGGATTATTTTTGCAAGCGAATCTCATTCCAATTACCAAGAGGGGTAGTTTTTACTTTCATGAATGATCGTAATTCTTCCCATCCATTTCCTACTACGGGTAGTAGATTCTTGAAAGCAAAGGTGGGGAGCCAATTGATTTTCTTAGCCAGCTTAATGGTAGAAGATCAGGATAAGTCCCATGCGAATGTGGTATTGATAGTATCAAATTTTCCAGA
Source organism: Ilex asprella (assembly GCA_023539305.1). Classification (NCBI taxonomy): domain Eukaryota; kingdom Viridiplantae; phylum Streptophyta; class Magnoliopsida; order Aquifoliales; family Aquifoliaceae; genus Ilex; species Ilex asprella. The sequence goes on from CM042198.1 coordinate 1,928,166, forward strand.
TATCTTACCTGACAAATTACTCAGGTTACCTCCACAAAGGGAGACTGAGTTCAAGATTGATCTCTATCCGGGAACTGAACCCATATCCATTGCTCCTTATCGAATGACACCTTTGGAGTTAAAGGAGCTAAGAAAACAGTTGGACCATCTGTTGAACATTGGGTTTATCCGCTTGAGTACTTCACCTTGGGGAGCCCCGGCCCTCTTTGCGAAGAAGCATGACAAAACATTTCGATTATGCATAGATTATAAAAGCTTGAATCGGGTGACAATGATGAATAGATATCCATTGCCACAGATTGATGACTTATTTGATTACCTGAGGGGTTCTAAGTATTACACCAAGATTGACCTTCGCACAGGGTACCATCAATTACGGATCAAGGAAGAGGATATTTTTCAGACTACTTTTCGTACCCAGTATGGTCATTTTGAGTACACGGTAATGCCGTTCGGATTGACTAATGCACCGGCAGCCTTCATGAATTTGATGCACAGGGTATTCTAACCATACCTAGATCAGTTTGTCATTGTGTTCATTGATGACATACTAATCAATTCATGGACACACGAGGAACATGAACGTCATCTCATAATTATCCTCCAGACTTTGAGGGAGCATAAGTTATATGCTAAGAGGAGTAAATGCGAGTTCTAGATGAAAGAGGTGAAATTCTTTGGTCATGTGGAGTCAGAATAGGGTGTAGCCGTTAACCCTACAAAGGTTGAATCAGTAATGGAGTGGGAACCATCGAAGAACGTGATGGAAGTGTATAGTTTCCTGGGCTTAGCAGGTTACTATCAGAGATTTGTAGAAGGGTTCTCCAAGGTACCAATGCTGATGATGCGCCTTATGAAGAAGGGAGAGAAATTCTTGTGAACTCAAGCGTGTGAACTCGCTTTTTGCACCTTCAAGGAGAAGTTGACGACGGTTCTTGTCTTTATTATTCCGAACGGTGGGGAAGGATACAATGTTTACACTGATGCTTCACTACGAGGCTTGCAATGTGTGTTAATGCAAGAAGGCAAGGTAGTTGCTTATGGCTCAAAGCAACTCATGACTCATGAACATAATTATCCCACTTACAACTTGAAGCTTGCCAATGTGGTTTTTGCTCTTAAGTTGTGGAGGTTTTACTTGTATGGCGAGAAGTTTCAAGTGTATTCGAATCATAAGAGTCTCAAGTATATATTCACCCAGAAAGACTTGAATCTTCGGCAAAGAAGAAGGATTGAGTATTTAGAGGATTACGATTTCACACTCAACTACCATTCGGGAAAGGCAAATGTAGTTGTCGATGCACTTAGCAGAAAGTCTCGGGGTGAACTCAATGTTTCCATAGGTGAATGGAAGTTGATGAATGCCCTTGGAGATTATGATAAATGGATATGAGAAGATGGACCATGACCAAGATTGTTCAACCTTGTGGCTCTACCTACTCTTGAACGTAGAATTTTGGAATTACAATGCTTGGATCCTGAATTGGCATCGATTCAAGATAAATTGGAGAATGGAGAAACTATAGAGGTTTGGTCTTTGAGAAATGGAGAATTGAAACATGGGGAGAAGCTATGGGTTCCCGCTAATTCATCCCTAAAGGAGGAGATACTCGAAGAGTGTCATCACTTTAAGTTTACTATCCACCCTAGTAGCACTAAAATGCATAGGGAGATGAAGCGCCAATATTGGTGGAACGGAATGAAGAAGGATGTGTCAAGATTCATAGCACGATGTACGGTGTGCCAACAGGTGAAGATCAAACATCAAAAGCCTCGAGGATTACTACAGCCTTTGTCTATCCCATAGTGGAAGTGGGATCATATCACCATGGATTTCGTGTCGGGTTTACCATGGACTTCGTGCGGGCATAATGCAGTATGAGTTATTGTGGATAGACTCACCAAGTCCGCTCATTTTTTAGGTATGAAGACCACGGACACATTCGAAACTTTGAGCCAGTAGTATATCCGTGAGATTGTGCAATTGCATGGAGTTTTGCTCTTTATCGTGTCGGATCGCGATTCTCGGTTTGTGGCGCAATTTTGGCAAAGTCTACAACAAGCCATGGGGATAGAGTTACATTTTAGTACAACATTTCATCCCCAAACGGACAGGCAATCTAAGAGGGTGATACAGATTGTGGAGGATATGCTACGTGCAAACGCGTTAGACTTCAAGGGGAGTTGGAGCGACCATTTACCGTTGGTAGAATTTGCATACAATAACAGCTATAAAGCAAGCATTGGGATGGCACTGTATGAAGCATTGTATGAAAAACCGTGTAGATCCTCGACGTGTTGGTTGGAAGCAGGCGAGAATAGTTTATTTGGACCGGAGATTGTTCGAGAAACTACTGAGAAAATTCAACTCATCTGGGAGAGGCTACGCATGGCACAAAGTCAACAAAAAAGCTATGCGGATAGAAGAAGATGGCCATTGGAGTTCCAAGAGGGGGACTATGTATTCCTCAAAGTTTCACCCAAGAAGGGAGTGTTTAGATTTGGTAAGAAAGGAAAGTTAGCGCCAAGATATACCGGACCATTTGAAGTGGTCAAAGTAGTGGGCAAAACGGCGTATCAACGTCAGTTATCGGCTCAGTTGTCAGGGGTGCACGACATGTTTCATGTGTCGATGTTGAGAAAGTGCCAGTCAAAGACCACGCATGTTATAGATTTGGAAGATATCAAAGTTTAAGATGGAGCAACGTATGAAGAACAACCGATGAAGATCCTCGATGCCAAGGAGAAGGTGCTTTGCAACAAAGTCATCCACTTGGTGAAAGTCTTGTGGCAACATCACAGGGTAGAGGAAGCTACTTGAGACTCGGAGCTGAAAATGCGAGAAAGGTACCCCTATTTGTTCGCTACGTGAGGCAAGTTTCGAGGACGAAACTTTTTAAAGCGGTGGATTGTAAACCCCCACATGTTAAAGTAATATAATAATAATTTTTTTAGTAATTTAATATATGTAATAGTGTATAAATGAACCCCATGAGTTATAACTGTAGAAAATGCTAATATTGTAAATATTAGTCAAAACTTGGTTTTAGCTCATGAATATATGAAATAGTTTGTAATAGAACTTATGTCAACTATGTATATGGCTTATGTGTGTGGGTGAGTGTCACTCTCACTCAGATTAATGCCAGAGAAAGGACAACGAAATGGTGGTGATGAATTGAACAAAATGTACAATGAAATGAAATGTGTGTGTGGTGAACCAAAGTGCTCCCTAATCGCAAGGAGTCTCTTGTATGTCGGTGTTTTACCTCGAAAAGTATTCTAAGGTTGTCTCCTCAGGGAAGGAAAGTTCAAGTGTGTGAAGGTGATTTTGCCAAAAAGAGAAAGTGGAAAATCTTTTGGTTTCTGTTTTGGTGATTGGCATTTGGACTAAATTGAAATAAAACAAGTGTTGGCCAATCCAAAGGTTTACTCCAATGAGGATGCCAATTCAACTCAAAGCCTTCCTCCAATGACGCATAGGTGAACGATTGATTCATGGGAAGTTCGGGACAAGATGGTGATGATCCAAGCATAAACCCTGACTAGGCCTACGGAATATCAAGGACTCACAACCATGTCCACACTCAACCCAGTCAAACTGAACCAACGTACACCGAGTGGAGGAAAAAAGAAGAGTTGAAATGAAATACTCAAGGGGAGGTCTCCCTTGGATTGCCCAACTTAAAATCTAGCTACTCATGCATAAAGGAAAGACAAGCATAATTTAAATGGACATAATGAGGATATGAAGCATGGAACTTGAACTAATACTATAAAACTTAGACTAAGAAGAAAGAAATACAATACCCATTTCAAAACTTAAAATAAAGAAAAATTAACACAACGACGGTAGAAACAAGAACATGTAACTAAACTTGCAATATACTTGAAATGAATGAGATTAAAGTGCAAGAGTTAAGGATTACAAGAGTCTTACAATAAACTACAAGTGAAAAGATGGAAGAAAATGCAAAACATAAATTTCTCACACTATGACACTAATCATCATCTTCTTTCGTGGGAGCTTTCTAAGCTTAGGTAGCCACACTTCAAAGCTTGTTGAATCTGAATATATGGAGTGTGTGCCCTTCATTTTGGTGCATGGTGGTCCCCCCAAGGTGTGTGCAGGTTTCCCATCAATGGGAGGTGAGATGATGGCCCTTGACAGGCTAAGGAAGAGCTAGCCTGCAACTCACATGGCAGCCCACTTCTCTCACATTCTCCATTATTGCCAAGCCTCCAAAAGTCTTCAACTAGGGTGTGGAGAGGATGTAGATGTGTAAGGAAATGTTGGGGGCAAGTTGGAGAATCATTGGTGGGACCTGATTGCTTGTAAACCTTACCTCCGGTAACCCTGAATTACTATCCTTTAGACTATGCAATGTATGAACAAAGGGAAGGATTTCTCTCCCTTGGGATAGTGTCAAAAGAAATGGCAAGGAGGAAGGGAAATGAGATGATATAAATATGAGGTGTATATGCAAAAAAATGTTCCCCAATTGCAAGGAGACTTTCGTGGGTCGTGTTTTACTTGGTGGTATTCCCAAGGTTGATTCCACGGGGAAGGAAGTAAACCAATGTGAAGGTGATTTAGTGAAAATGAAAGTGTAAAATCTTTGTGGATGAAAGTTTTTTGGTGAGGTGTGTATTGATGAGAATGTAATGAGAGAACAAATGTTGGCAAATCCAAGAGGTCACTCTAATGGGGATACCATTTCAACTCCAAACCCTCCACCGACAAAACATGAATGAACGATTGATTCGTAGGAAGCTAGGGATAAAATTGGTGAGGATCTAAGCATAATCCGTGACAAGTCTACGGATTATCAAAGACTCACCAACTCATCCATTATCAACCCCATCAAACCGAACTAAGGAACTCATAAGAGAGGGAGGGGAATGAGTTGGAATGGTATACCCAGGTGGAGCTTTCCCTTGGATTTACTAACTTGATGATTTAGCTACTCAAGCTTGAAATGAAACCAACAATGTAATGAGAGTGCATGATAAACTATGAAGACTTAGAGTAACTAAGTGTAAGAAATTAAAGGCTAAAGGTGAAAACAATTCAAACCTATTTTACTGCGAAGGAAAAATGAAAGACTTGGAGCATTAATGGTGAATCTTTAAATGAGCATTAAACCAACAAGAAACGTAAAGGAAAATAACATTAATGTTATTCAATGAAGTTCTAAAGATCCTTACAAGAAATTACACGACAATGTAATGAGAAAAATGCAGAAAATTAGTTTATCTCTCAAATAGCACTATTCATCGTCTTCTACCCTGGGAACTCTCCTTTATCTCTATCTCCTCCCACCATAATGCTGAACTCCCCTCACCTTTCCCTCCAAAACGTGCCTCTAGAGGTCTAGGGTAGCATAGGAAGTCCTTTCCGTCCATAGGTAGCAGGTGGCATGGGCTGGACAGGGGTGTGCAGAGCTTGTCTGCACACCCAACTTCTTCCTTACTCTCTCTCTCTTCATTAATCACCCAAGCTTCAAAACATCCAATCCATGGTGTGAAAGAGATGAATAGTATTGTGGGCATGTCAGGGCAGTAGGGGAGAGCTGAAGGTGGGGTTTGCAAAGTGAAAGAGCTTCAACTGCAGAGATTTGGGAAAAATTCGACAGACAGTACCGGTATAGTGCGTACCAGTACTGTGTACCGATACGTTGTATGTCGTTTTTGCTATTTCTACTGCATCAGCAACCGTTGAGCTTTCCAATTCTTATTCTTTCATCCCTTTTTGTCTTAATCCTTGTTGAAGTGCCATAGCGAGTCTTGTTTAACACTTTTTAACTGCAAATACAAAATGTCATCATTAATAACTCGATATATATAATTTCCATCAATTGCATCTTAAAAACTATTAATTAACAGATGGTTAGCACATATAAATATGCAATATTTTGTGCTAATCACGCCCCCCAACTTAACTTTTGCTAGTCCCTAGCAAACATGTTATTTGTAGCATGGAACAAAGTATCGTGATGCATACTCAATCCATTCAAACATCCATTCATCCAAACAATTTAAAAGTAAAAATCATAACGCAATTTATCAAACCATGGTTTTCCATAAATATGTCATTGAGTTGGAGTACAAAGAGTAGGACATCAAAAACAAACAAAATAGCCTACAACTCCTTCCTAACAACATCCTTCCCAATCCAACAAGACACAAAAAGAAAAACCCCAAACACAATCCTATTCTTCATCACCATCATCCTCCTCATCATCTTCCACATCATCATCCTCCTCCTCATCATCATCATCAACCACTCTAAACGTAGAAGGACCAGAAGTAGAAGTCCCACTAACAGAAGTAGGGGATCCACTTGGGATGGGCCTCCCAGGGAAAGTAGGAATGCAGAGCTCTTTTGTCATGGCCATCATCCCCTACATTGATCCCTCCAATGCGTCAAGGCGTTGGTCTATTGAACGCGTTGGCACAGATGTGAATGTCCTAGTGGGAGCAGTTGGCAGCATGTCATCCAGGTCAGCCTCCATTTGAGCTCGCTCTGCTCGACTCATTTCCTTCCTCTTTTTGCTGCTGGTTTTACCAATAGCTCGGGTCTCGGGAGGGGTGATCTTATTGAAAGCGTAACCCTTCACTTTAAAGTGCTTGCATATCTGGGTCACCAGACTTCCGTATGGAAAGTTGGTCATTGGCTTCACAGTTACAGCAAAATCCTTCATCACCTCTCAAATAATCACATCAAAATCAATTGTTTTCCCTGACACAACCGCATTGAGAAGGGCTAACTTCTCCATATTTGGCTTCTTTTCTACAACTCTCGGGTGAAGATTGTAATGGATAAGTTTGTTTAAAAGCCCATACACAAGCTTCAAGCCTCCACTGTGCACAATTCCCCTAAATTTTGAAGGGTCTTCATACATCAACGCAACAAACTCAACTTTGGTCTTTGGTTTGTCCACGTTGTGAGGATAGACAAGTGGGAAGGGTGGTGGTCTCTGATAATCCACTTGGAGGGTGGCAATGACATCCAGGGTGACATTGAACACCTTGCCCTGCACATTGGCTCTCAGTGTCTCCCCATTTTGCACTGTCACCACCCTAAGTGTCTGGTGGAATTCTCTGCATAGGGATAGGTTATACCCCTCAACAGGTTCAAACCAGAATTGCATCCCATGTCGTTCGATGATTTTTACCACCTCATGTCATGGGGTGAGCGAAATGAAATCAAGATGTCGCTCACATGTAACGCCCTTGTCCCCAATAAACTAGAGTGTTGTCGTCGTCCTCGCCCTCTTTCGTTGTTCCTCAGGATCCATGCTTGATCCATGAAGTTCATCGATAGATTTAAAATAAAAAGCCCAAATTTTTTTTCTCGGTTCAGTAGATCGTACAGGTACCTCGAACTCCAGTAGCCTTTGTGTACCAGTACTGTGTACCGATACGGTGTCTGTTGTTTTGGCTGTAAAATTTCTATTGATTTCTCCTCACCACACCATTTCAACTAAGGACCTCCCTGGACACTTTTACCACACTCCTAATGACTCTTACTCCATTCCAACAACGTTCTCCTCTTGAAAACCACAATTCGAACCATCATGCCCAAATTAATGTTGAAATTCACAGTGATTTAAACCTTTGATACAATCAACCTACATGGAATGGATTTCTATTTTCAACTTATCAAAAGGAAAATCCAGAATACACATCATAAATTTCATCATTAGGGCATTCTTAAGTCATATCAAATATAAAAAACTTGAGTCGTATTCCTCCATTCCAGAAGCCTGAGTTAGTTAACACATTTCCCATATGACTGAACTAAACATACATGAGCAAAACTATAGTCTCCAACACTAGTCTAAAGTATGCATATACACATTGTTTTCCAACTTGTTTACGTGTGAATTAAGCACATAATTTGAGTATTTACACAATAGGATTCACATTCAAATAGCATAGGCAAACTCAACTTCAATGCAATGAACACACTCAAGTTATCCTGGTATGCACTCCAAGTGTATATGTGACCTAGAATCTTGTGTTCAAAATGAAGTGCTCACATGTAATCCCAAAAATGAAGTACATATATGGAAGTGAAGTGGCCTTGGGATAGTTTCGTGAATAGAATGCTCATGCATTGAATAGTAAACAAAACTCATCATTTTCTTTGAACATATGCACTTTCCATGCTTCTCTATATCACTTAGGACTTTAACGGTTATTGCGGGGCCTTGGGGTGATTTCTAGGTAAAAGAAATGACGGAATTAGGGTAACAAAAAGGGTTGTTCCAAGTGACAGACCTTTATTTTAAAAAGACACTTCCCTTTTCATGGGATTTTGATTCTCGTATCATCACCACTCCCTTTGTCTCTTTTCTTTCTTTTCCTTGACATTTCCCTTTTCTTTTTCTCTTTCACCTATTCTTTTTCTTTTCTTGTATTATTCATTCTTGTATGTTTGACTCATTGAGTTTCAACCTCATTCATCTCTTTGTTTACAGTTTCACACCACAGTTCCTTCTTTTGCAATCTCTCACATCCGCTTTAGGAACAACCAAGGTAAGGTAGACATTTTTTCTTTTCTTTAGCTTGGTCAAATATATGGCATAGAAACGAATTCAATTAAGGCTCAATCACGGTACTAGAGATAAAATTCGCACAAGAGAAAGGCAAAGGCTCGACATATTCAAAGATGACCTGAGATCACTTCCAGGTCCGCATAGGGTGGCATTATATGATCACGACAAATCACTCCACTATCCAAATGCACCGAACCAAAATAAGCATAATGAGACTATTGAACAAATTTGACATTGAAAAATAGTTCTTTGAGTAATTGTGATATCCCTCCAAAAGGGATTTGGCCTTAAAGCTCTCATGGATCCAAATTCATCTCCACTACTTATGTCAAGCTTAAAACATGAATCCAATCCGTAAATCATCGAAATTACACATTCAAGAGTCACATAAAGATGAGTTTGAAAATCAATACATATGTGATACTCATGCATAGGATCTACTTCCATAGAATGTTCATGTGCACAAAGTTCACAATAACGATCAACATGTCATTCAACACACAAATTTTTCATGACAGAATACAGATCAACTTTAGATATTTTTCATCAAAATTTTTTAAAATTTTCACAAATTTCACGTCTTTTTCAATAATGCAAACAACAATCAAAATTTTCTAACAACCTTGGTGTATCATACAAATGGTGCACCTCACCCCCCAACTAGAATCATGCATTGTCCTCAATGCAACAAAAAGGTAGAGTATGCAATGAAAGACACTAAAAAGATGAGTAAGGTAAGAGAACACCTCGCAATTGAGCTTTTGACAAAAACATCAAGATCTGGATCTAAGAGAGACCGATCTATAAAACCAAATAAAGTGAGTGACATAAAAATAAAAATTGACATAAGTAAATAAAAGGAACTGTACACTAGAAAGATAAAAACTAGCTAATCCTCCACAACCTCTGGATACACTAGGTCAATTAAATTTTCCTCCACCCTCTGTTCTTTAAAACCCTCACAGAATGGCTTGAGTCTTTGGCCATTGACCTCGAATGTTTGGTCATCTTTAGGGTTTATGATATCCACTGCTCCGTTGGGGTAGGCCACCTTGACAAGATAGGGGCCATCCTAGCGGGATCTTAAATTTTGTTGGAAAATGGAGAGACGAGAATTATACAAGAGCACTTTTTGTCCGGGCTCAAATGACTTCCTTGTGATGGAATTATCACGAAAAACTTTAGCCCGTTCCTTTGAAATTCTGGAAGTCTCATATGCATATCTTCGAATCTCATCCAATTCACTCAATTCTAACTTTCTCTGCTCACCAGCCATTCTCAAGTTAAAGTTCAAGGTTTTTATAGCCCAGTAGGCCTTGTGCTCCATTTCAACCAACAAATGGCAAGCTTTTTCATAAACTAGCCGGTAGGGAGACATGCCTAAAACAGTCGTATAGGCAGTACGGTACGCCCACAAGGCATCGGTCAATCTGACTGACCAATCCTTCATGTTTGGGTTAACCATTTTTTCCAAGATATTCTTAATCTCCCTATTCGTTAATTCAGCTTGGCTATTGGTTTGTGGGTGGTATGCAGTGGATACTTTGTGTGTAATGCCATATTTGAACATTAACGATGCAAATTGCTTGTTACAAAAGTGGGATCCACCATGACTAATCATTGAACGAGGCATCCCAAACCTTGAGAAAATGTTCTCTTTGAGAAGCTTGACTACGACCCGATGGTCATTAGTCTTGGTTGGGATAGCCTCTGCCCACTTGGACACGTAGTCAACTGCCAAAAGAATGTATAGGTAACCAAAAGACATGGGGAATGGACCCATGAATTCGATGCCCCAACAGTCAACTATTTTGATGACAAGCATGGAGGAGAGGGGCATCATATTTCGACGGGTCACACTACCCAATCGTTGGCATCTGTCATATGCCTTACAATATAAAACACTGTCTTTAAAAAGAGAAGGCTAATAGAAACCTGACTGAAGAATTTTTACTGAAGTTTTCTTTGCCGAGAAATGTCCGCCACAAGCTAGGAAGTGACAGAATGCAAGGACGTTCCGCTGTTCATTTTCGAGCACACATCTTCTCATGACTTGTTCTGGGCACTATTTGAACAAATACGGATTGTCATAGTAAAAGTACTTCACGTCCGCCATGAATCGTCTTTTATCTTCTGGGCTCCAATGTGGCGGTATTTGTCTTGTTGCAATGTAATTACAGATGTCAGCATACCAAGGAGAAATTAAATGAATTGAGAGTAATTGCTCATCAGGAAAAAAGTCGGGAATGGGAATATGCTCATTGGTTTCTTGCAGCACCCGTCGGGATAAGTGATCCGCCACAACATTCTCTACTTATTTCTTGTCTTTAATTGTCAAATCAAATTCTTGCAAGAGGATGATCCACCTAACAAATACTTCAAGGCAGAATGGTCAGTGAAAACAACAATAGGCGAACCAATGATATATGAACGAAGATTATCTAAAGCAAACACTACGGATAACAATTCTTTTTTTGTCCTGGTGTAATTCATTTGAGCCTCATTAAGTGTCTTGCTAGCGTAGTGGATGACATACGATCGATTTTTCTCCCTCTAACTCAGCACTGTGCAAACGACATAATCACTCGCGTTGCACATGAGCTCGAAAGGGAGGTCCTAATTAGATGGTCGCATGATAGGAGGCGTGACAAGCATGCTTTTTAATTTTTGAAAAGATGCCTTACAATCATTCGACCACTCAAAGGGGACTTCTTTAGATAGTAAATGGGTCAGGGGTCGGGCCAATACAGTGAAATTCTTAATAAATCTACAATAAAAACCTGCATGGCCCAAGAATGACCGGATTCTCTTGATGGTTGTCAGCGTGGGAAGGTTGGAGATGGTCTCCACCTTGGATTTGTCAACTTCAATTCCCCTTGCCGACACTATGTGGCCCAGCACAATTCCTTCCGTGACCGTGAAGTGACACTTTTCCCAATTCAAAACAAGATCCTTGTCTTCACATCTCTCAAATACTCTCTCTAAGTTCTCCAAGCATCCGTTGAAGGAATCACCAAATACAAAAAAAATCATCCATAAATACCTCCACAATCTTTTCCACCATATCGCTAAAGATCCCCATCATGCACCGTTGAATGGTCCCCGGGGCATTGCATAGTCCGAATGGCATACATCGATAGGCTAAGGTACCATATGGGCAGTTGAACGTTGCCTTCTCTTTGTCCTTCAATGCTATCTCAATCTGATTGTAGCCGGAGTACCCATCTAAGAAACAATAGAATAGGTGCCCAACTACCCGTTTCAAAACTTGATCCAGAAATGGCATTGGGAAGTGATCTTTTCTTGTAGAAGCATTGAGTTTCCAGTAGTCAATGCAAACTCTCCATCCGGTTATGATTCTTGTCAGTATGAGTTCATTTTCTTCATTCTCCACTACCGTGACTCTCGATTTCTTTGGTACAACTTGTGTGGGACTTACCCACTTGCTATCGGCGATCAAAAAGATGATGCCCACATCAAGTAGTTTTTAAACCTCCTCCTTCACCACCTCCTTCATGTTAAGATTTAATCTTCTTTGAGGTTGTCGAGAGGGTTTAGAATCCTCCTCGAGGTTGATACGATAGGTGCAAATGATAGGGCTAATCCCCTTTATGTCTACGATAGTCCACCCAATTGCTCGTTTGTGCATCCTCAATACCTCTAATATTTTTTCTTCTTGCTCCACCTTCAAAGTAGAGCTAATGACCACTAGAAAAGTTTTTTCTTTGCCAAGATAGGCATACTTCAAGTGGGAGGGTAATGGCTTCAATTCTAGTTTTAGCTTTTGTTCATCTGACAGGAAAAATTTTCTTTCTTGCTTGGGTAACTCCTCAAAGGTGGGGATCTACCTTTCAATCCCCTTCCAGTCTTCACTCTCCTCTTGCTTTTCCAATTCTTCAAGATCAACAATTTGTTCCTCCTTTAATTTTAACATTCTTTCCAACTCCATTTGCTCCTCGACCAAGATGTCAATTCGATTTACCTGATTCACCTCCTCGTCATCTCCCGGTTGTTTTGCCAAATTAAACACGTTAAGCTCCATAGTCATGTTACCAAATGCCAATTTCATCAAACCATTCCTGCAATTAATCACGATATTAGATGTAGCAAGGAAGGGACGTCCAAGAATAACGGGGATTTGGGAACTTAGATTGGCCACGAGATGTGTATCTAAGACAATAAAATCAACAAGGAAGTACAAGTTATCAATTTGAACTAAAACATCTTCTAGTACTCCCTTTGGTGTGCGGATGCAACGATCCGCCAGTTGGAGTGTAATTGAGGTGGGCTCCAACTCCTCAAGTTTAAGTTGTTGATACACTAAGTAAGGGAGGAGATTGACACTTGCACCCAAATCAAGCAATGGTTGCTCCACCCGGCAATTCCCTATGGTTAGGGCAATTGTTGGATAGCTGGGATCTTTGAATTTCGGAGGAGTGTTGGTCCTTAAAATAGAGCTCACTTGCTCCTTTAAAATTCCTTTTTTGAAACATTCAACCTCCTCTTTACCGTGCATAGATCCTTCAAAAAATTTGCACATGATTGTATTTGCTTGATAGCGTCGAGGAGAGGGATGTTGATCTTTACCTACTTGAACATATCCAAAATGTCAGTATAATTAGCCACCTTGAGAGGTGGCTTCAAACGATGGGAAAAAGGGATAGACATAGAAGGAATAAATAAATGCTCATCTATCACATTTTATTTTTCAATTACAACATCATCTCCATTTTCGCTCTCCTCACCTTTTCCGGCCACACTTTCTTTGGTCTCACCCTCACTTACACCTTGTATTGGCAATGAGACCTTGGGTGCAACCTTTGGCACCACGGTCTTTTCAAATTGTTTGCCACTTCGAAGAGTGGTGACCGCCTTGAGTTGTTCACAACTCTCTTGGGTGGGTGAGGCTACTTCAACCACATGTTGGCCTTTGGGGTTTTCTTGGGGTTGAGCGGAAAACTTCCCCTTCTCTTGTTGAGACAATCCAATGGCATTAGTGATCTTGGTGAGTTGGGTTTAAATGTCCTTGTTAAAGATGGTTTGGCTTTGAATGAAGTTATAAAGTATATCCTCCAAGTTCCTCTTATGGGAAGGTTGGTAGGTGGATGGATTTGATGGTCCTTGAATAAAAAAGCCTTATGGAGGAGGATTTTGTAAAAAATTCTGCTGTGGTGGTGTCGATTGATACCCTTGCGGATTTGTCCAAGGGTATTGAGAGCTAGACGCTTGCCCATGACATGGTTATTGACTTTGTTTAAGTGGAACGGGAGATGAATATGCATTAGACCTATGAGGAATGGGGTTCTCATTTCTCCAACTAGAGTTAGGATGGTTGCTCCACCCTGGATTGTAAGTGTTAGAATATAGAGAGAATGATTGCCTCGATTGATTTAAGGCATGAACTAGTTCATGGTATGCTTCCCTAAGTGTCGGAATGCTCGGACACTCCGTTGCAGAGTGCTCAACATTCTCACAAATAGAACAAGCCTCCTTGGTTCTTGACACTTGAGACACCTCCCGTCTCTTATTTACCTCAAGATTCTCTACTTTTCTAGATAATTTAGAAATTTGTGAAAGTAGGTCTTCCCAATCTTTTAGCTCATAAATCCCTCCCCCTTTTTATTGGCCACTCCCCTAAGAAAAAGATCTTGGCACATCGGTAGGATCAGTGATATGCCATGACTGTGAATTTTTAGACAAGGTATCAAAATAGTCCAACGCCTCATCGGGTTCTTTATTCAAGAATTCCCCGTTGCACATTATGTCGATAAACTGTCGATGGCCCGGTGTAATTTCTAGAAGAAACTAATCAATTGCCATGGTTTAAATCCATGATGTGGAATGGACTGTAGTAACTCTTTGTACCTTTCCCAGCATTGGTAAAATTGTTCGTTGGAATTCTCCAAAAAAATTTGAATTTGCTTCTTAAGGGTGGTGGTTTTGTGCACCGAAAAAAATTTCTTCAAAAACACGGAGATTGTTTCTTCCCAAGATATCACATTCCGAGATCTTAAGGACTGAAGCCAAGTCTTTGCTTTATCACTTAAGGAGAATGGGAACAATTTCATCCTAGCAATTTCTTCCATATTATGATTAGAGGTGAAAGTTGCAACTATTTCTTCGAAATCCCTTATATGTGAATAAGGGTTCTCACCCTCGATTCCGTGGAATTCGGGAAGTAAGCTCAACATCCCCGGTTTGACTATGAAGAGATGAGCTTGGACTGGAAGAAGAATGCATGAGGGTGTGGTGCATCGGGTTGGTTGAAGGAAGTCTCTCATTGACCTAGTCGGAGGGTCAAGTGGGATGTTATTCCCCTCATTCCTAGGTGGGGGAAAACACACTCGGGGGTTAAGCCTTCTAGGTTGTTGCAATCCCCCATCCTCCAGGACATTAGGATTGGCACCTACATCATCAAAATTGTCACTCGCATCCTCGGGTGGGTCTTGGTTAATGTTCATATTAGGTTCCATCATTGGTGGGACCTGATTGCTTCTAAACCTTACCTCTGTTAACCCCTAATTACTATCCATTAGACTATGAAATGTATGAACAAAGGGAAGGATTTATCTCCCTTAGGATAGTGTCAAAAGAAAGGCCAAAGAAGAAGGGAAATGGGATGATGTAAATATGAGATGTATATGCAAAAAAATGCTCCCCAATCACAAGGAGACTTTCGTGGGTCATGTTTTACTTGGTGGTATTCCAAGGTCGATTCCACGGGAAAGGAAGTAAACCAATGTGAAGGTGATTCGGTGAAAATTAAAGTGTAAAATCTTTGTGGTGTATTAATGAGAATGTAATGAGAGAATTATTGTTGGCAAACCCAAGAGGTCACTCCAATGGGGATACCATTTCAACTCCAAACCCTCCTCTGATAGAGCATGAATGAACGATTGATTCGTGGGAAGCTAGGGATAAAATTGGTGAGGATCTAAGCATAATCCGTGACAAGTCTACGAAATATCAAAGACTCACCAACTCATTCACTATCAACCCAGTCAAATCGAACCATGGAACTCATAAGAGAGGGAGGGGAATGAGTTGGAATGGTATACCCAGGTGGAGATTTCCCTTGGATTTACCAACTTGGTGATTTAGTTACTCATGCTAAAATGATAACAACAATGTAATGAGAGTGCATGATAAACTATGAAGATTTAGAGTAACTAAGTGCAAGAAATTAAAGGCTAAAGGTGAAAACAATTTAAACCCATTTTACTGCTAAGGAAAAATGAAAGACTTGGAGCATTAATGGTAAATATTTAAATGAGCATTAAACCAACAAGAAACATAAAGGAAAATGACATTAATTCTATTCAATGAATTTCTAAAGATCCTTACAAGAAATTACACGGCAATGTAATGAGGAAAATGCAGAAAAATCAGTTTATCTCTCTAACATTACTATTCATCATCTTTTAGCCAGGGAACTCTCCTCTATCTCTATCTCCTCCCATCATAATGCTGAACTCCCCCCCCTTTCCCTCCAAAACGTGCCTCTAGAGGTCTAGGGTAGTATAGGAAGTCCATTCCGTCCATAGGTAGCAGGTGGCATGGGCTGGATAGGGGTGTGCAGAGCTTGTCTGCACACCCAGCTTCTTCCTCACTCTCTCTTTTCACTGTTCACCCAACCTTTAAAACATCCAATCCATGGTGTGAAAGAGATGAATAGTATTGTGGGTGTGTCAGAGGAGTAGGGAGAGCTGATGGTGGGGTCTACAAAGTGACAAAGCTTCAACTACAGAAATTTGGGGAAAAATTCGACGGACAGTACCGGTAAAGCGTACCGATACTGCGTATCGGTACCTCGAACTCTAGTAGCCTTTTGCGTACCGGTACTGCGTACCGGTACGGTGTATGCTGTTTTTGCTGTTTCTGCTGCATTAGCAACCGTTGAGCTTTCCAATTCTCATTATTTCATCCCCTTTTGTCTCAATACTTGTTGAAGTGCCTTAGGGAGTTTGGTTTAACACCTTTTAATTGCAAACACAAAATTTCATCATTAATAACTCGATATATATAACTTCCATCAATAGCATCTTAAAAACCATTAATTCACGGATAGTTAGCACATATAAATATGCAATATTTTGTGCTAATCAGAACCCCCAAGCAGGTGGGAAGTGATTTGGAGGCATATTGGCATGTTAAGGGGAGCATACCGATACTGTGTTCCGGTACTCTAAGCCTTCTGGAGTTCAGGGTACCGGTACTGCATATCGATACTGTTTTTCTATTTTGGACCATTTTTTATAGAATCAGCATAACTTTTGATCCAATCGTTGGATTGAGCTAAAATTGTGACACAATACAGAAGTCATCCTGATCTACAACTTTCATGCTTTGGAATTTTTGGGATTCGAAGTGGATCATGGTCAAAATATAGGAAAATCGAGACTCTGCTTCCAAATAATGTGGCAGCTGGTGCCTTTGTTTCCAAGCACCAATACCTCCTTGATTTCTTCACTTTTAAGCCTCCAAATCTTCATGTATTGTGTCCATGCCTTCACCCCTCATCCATCATAGTTACAAGGTCCTAAAATCAATGATTTAAGCTATAAAAACATGCAACATCGAAATTTTAACATTATTTATAAAATCAGCTAACTCTAAGTACTTAGATACAAAAGTTGAGTTGAAATGCATGTAATGAGGCCTTCAAATTTGCAATATTATGTTCTCATCATGTACCGGTACGTGTGAGAGAGGTCTGACAGTTTAATATCGCGATTTTTGGTCTATTCTCGCCTTATAAATACCTAGAGACGTCTCCTTAGCCTTTACTCGGCCCTTCTAACCTTAGAAAACCCTAGAGAGGAAGACAGGAAGAGAAAAACACAAGATTTGAGGGGATTTGCACTTTGGAGTAAATCAAAACCTAGCTTTACAAGAACACAAGGTAGGGGATTTCTTCTATTTGTCTTACATTTAAGTAGGATTTATGTATATATGTTTGTTTTTCTTTAAATGTGATATATATATATATATGATATGAAATCATCATCTCTTAATCTATTGGGCAAAGATTACATGTTTTTAACAAAGTTATAGTTGAATACACAAGAAATCTCTTTTTGTGTTTCAAAACCCTAGTTTTTGGAGAGTGATGAATTTTCTTCTTAAATTCTTCCTTTTATTATTGATGTTAGAACTATAGAACTCTGTGTGGAGTAATAAAATGATTGGGTTGTGATCTCTTGTATTTTTCCTAATTGGTTATTGAAATTGTCAAATGATGAATTTGGGAATTTTTATAATATGCTTATAATTGAGAATATGTTGGTTCCTTATTGTATGGTTGTTGTGATGGACTTGAATTACCATCGAGAGATGTCATAGAGTGTTAGAGATTATTCTATCCCAGTGGGGGTGAGATAGTTTCCTAACACTTGTAGTTGGTTGTCATTTGGTAATGCAACCACTATCGTTCACTGGAGTTCCGAACTAGGGTTGGTATACCTTTCTTGGGGAGAGATTCGTCACTGTCATTGGGATGGAAGATGCCCTTTCCCGATGTGATTGTGATTTCATTACGATGGGTGAATTAGGTATAGTCGTTGGGTAGATTTTTTAGAAACAATCGACGTACATGGCAACGGGATGAACCAATATATATATATATATATATATATATATGAGGACATGAATTGGATTTCATTGGAGTCGGGGCATTGGTATGGGATAATGAAACGGGAGACGCCCTTCCTAACCATTTGGAAATGGTTCCTTGTTGAATTTTTTTTTTACTTTTTCCATTTAATTATCATTGTTGTGTAAACTTCAAATCTATTTAAAGGTCTCTGTTTTCTTTCAAAATTAATATATAATATTTACAAAATGAGACCGACCTGTTTTACATTTTTCTAAACCTTGTCTGAGTTTGGGAGGATTTTGCTACATAGCTTCGTGCTCACCCCCTATAGTTAAACATTTTTCAGATCTGGCGCTAGAGGAGAACCTTGAAGTGGACGAGCAGGGGTATTGAGAGGCACCACCCGAGGGGAATCTAGATCCCGAGGTGGACATGTAGAGATATAGTTTCTTTTGTACTAGACTTGAAAATTTATTTTGAACCTTGTAAAGTCTAGTTCTCTTTTGTTATACATTTGAACCATGAGGAATGGGATTTTCATTTCTCCAACTAAAATTTAGGTGATTGCTCCAACCCGAATTATACATATTTGAATGTGGAGAGAATGGTTGCCTTGTTTGGTTAAAGGCATTAACTTGCTCGTGATACACTTCTTTAAATGTCGGAATGTTAGGACACTCCGATATGGAATGATCTGCACTCTCACAAATTGAGCAGCCTTCCTCAATCTTTGAAATATTAGACACCTCATGTCTTCTGATGACTTCAAGACTCTGAACTTTCCTTGACAACTTAGAAATTTTTTAAAGCAAGTCTTCCCGGCCTCTCAAGTCATACATCCTTCCCCTTTTAGTTTGACTACTCCCTTGAGGAGAAGAGCTTGGTACATCGGTGGGATCCGTAATGTTCTATGTTTGTGTATTTTGTGCCAATGTATCAAAGTAGTCTTAGGCCTCATCAGGGTCTTTGCTCAAAAACTCTCCATTGCATATCATGTTAATGAATTGTCTATGGCTAGGTGTGATTCCTTCATAAAAGAAACTAACCAGTTGCCACGATTTAAATCCATGATGTGGAATGGATTGTAATAACTCCTGGTACCAATCCTAACATTGGTAGAATTTTTCATTGGGCTTCTCCAAAAAATTTTGAATTTCTTTTTTCAAAGTGGTGGTTCTATGAACCGGGAAAATTTTGTTTAAAAACTCGGAGAGCATTTGGTTCCAAGATGTTATGGATCGAGGTCTCAAGGAGTTAAGCCATGTTTTTGCCTTATCTCTCAGGGAAAAATAGAACAATTTTATCCTAGCTATGTCTTGCATACCATGGTTGGTGAGGAAAGTTGCAACTATTTCCTTGAAATCCCTTATGTGCAAATAAGGGTTTTGTTTCTCAATTCCGTGAAATGTGGGAAGTAGTTGCAAAATTCTCAGCTTAACTAGGAAGAGATGAGCTTGGACTGGAAGGAGAATGCATGAGGGTATGGTGCTTCGTGTTGGTTGAAGAAACTCCCTCATAGACCTTGTCAGATGATTAATTTGGATGTTATTCCTTTCATTTATAGGCGGGGAATTGCATTCGTTGAATAGGCATTTTAGGTTCTTGTCATCCTCAACCCCTTGATATGTTTGGATTGGCACCTACATTCTCAA
This sequence comes from Ilex asprella, assembly GCA_023539305.1. Taxonomy (NCBI): domain Eukaryota; kingdom Viridiplantae; phylum Streptophyta; class Magnoliopsida; order Aquifoliales; family Aquifoliaceae; genus Ilex; species Ilex asprella. The sequence continues at coordinate 1,947,977 of CM042198.1, forward strand.
AATGGCATACCCAAGAGGAGGTCTCCATTGGATTATCTAACGTAAAGGCTTAGCTACTCATGCTTAAGGTAAAGTCAATAATGAAATGAGAAGACATTATCTAGAATTGAAGATTGGGGCTAAGTTAATGCAAGAAAACATAAACTAAAAGAGAATGCCTTTAATACCCATTTTTAAACTAAGAAAATGAAGAACATGAATGCATTAATGGTGAAATCTTGAATGGAAGATTAAACTTAAAAGAAACATGAAGTACATGGCATTAAAGACTTCAAACAAAACTTAGAAGATTCTTACATCAAATTATCAGACAATGTGTGAAAGAAAATGCAAAAATCTCAACTTCTCTCTCCAAAACTATTCATCTTCTTCCTAGACTCTCTCTCTATATTCCAATGTGTATTGCATCCCCCTTGTATTTTCTCTCTTGGAAGTTTGAAAAATATCCATGGGGTCCCCACTAGCTGTGAGATGTCATCTCCCACCATAAGGGTTGACAAGGAAGGGCTGGACAAGGTTGATGCAGGCCTTGTCTCCACACCCAACACCTTCTCTCTCCTCTTTCCTAATTAATGATCAAGCATTCTAAAGTCCAAAGGGAGGTGTAAGAGGGGTGTCCATGGTGTTGGGAGTGGCAGGGGCAGGTAGGAGAATGTTTGGTGGGACCCCCAAGATTGCAAAGCATGAGATTCAGATTCTGGCGCCATTCAGTAAAACCTACTATTAGATCACAGAAAACCTACCAGTAAGTTTCACTCCAATAGGCAAAATCTACCGGTATTTCTTCGGTAGGTAAAGGACAGTAGCCAAAACCTACCGGTAGGGTCTACCGGTAGGTTTTTCTTGGTTTTGTTGATTTCTTGGTTCCTCCACCTCTTGAGCTATCGTCAAGACTCGCCCTCATCTCCATTCATCTTAATCATCATGAGAAGGCTCAACAAGCATCATTTAAGCCATTTTATCTACAACCAAACTGAAACTTCGTTAATAGCTCAAACCATGTCATTCCATTCATTTTAACCTCAAAAGTAAGTGTAAAAAGGGATGTACATAAAATATGCAATGTTTTGTGCTATCATCTGGCTAATTTGGGTCATGGAATCCAAATATGGTGTTAGATTTGGAAAGCGAGGTCAATTTGTGGGTCAAAAATCCATTTGTAGGTCCGATTAACATTTTCAAAAAAACTTTTATGCCTAATTTGACCTGGAACTGAACAAGTTGTTAGTGCTCTCTCTCCCGATTTTATGCCCTCCGATCTTAGAAATTCAAGAATTCCTTTTTGCGTAATAACTTCTCCATAGGGTCTACATAGGTTTGTAAATCAGTAAATTTATAGTAAAGAGCCTTCACAACTTGATAACCATGTGTTACAGGCTGTGGAAATTCTATTACCAATGATTATTGAGTTGATCCTCTATTCCCATATTTTAAGGAAGACAAAATATGACATCAAAAATCTCTCGCACCCAAAAAATAGAAGCCATATAGCCGATTAATTTACTATGAAATTCGATATAAAGGAAAGGCTATTATGTCATATGCCCCTAATAAAGTAGGGAATGGAATATATAAACGTGAGCAAGATGGTATGCACAATCAATTAATGGAAAGGAGTGGAGTTTGAGTTTGATTCAAAGGAAAAGGATTATGGGGATTAAAATAGGGTGTGTGGGGAGTTAATTGGCATTGTAATGAAGTGGATTGGTGTACTGAGGTGTGTGAACCAGCATGTCAAAGTAGGGGGACTAGGATGAATTTTTTTAAAAATAAGGTTTGAAGGAAGAAGATTATAGAAGAAAAAGATAGAAAAAGAAGAAGGAGAGGGAGCCAGCCCACCATGATGATGCGTGGGAGCCAGCCTTGCTCAACAAGCACCTCTCTTAGGTTGGGTGCTTGTTTTCACTCATTGAAGATTCTATCTACAAAAGAAGGCCAACAAGGGATACTCAAATTGCTCTTACTGACACCATCTAAAAGAAGGTGAGGACGTCTTCTTTTCTACCCTCCATATGGTTTTCCTTAATGACGGGTGGCTACTCCACCCTTGCTTGTTGGCATATGCCTCCACTCCTCCCAAGGAAGGCCCTAGTGGTCTCCCTTTTCTAATTCGAGGTCCCAACAAAACCCAAGGGTGAAATGACTAATTTTCCCTATAACCTTGATTTGAACTATTTTTTTATAGATTTTTTACCAAATCAATTTCATATTCATTTATAATTAGTTAAAATATATTTATGTGTGAACTCCAAACCTTGTTAGGGTTTTGAAATGCGTGTTATGCAACTGTGATGGCAAAAAATTTGGGGTCTTTTCTTAACCCTTGATCACACATCAGCCCACGAAAGTACTAGTGAATGTCGTATAACTTGACACCATATCATTACATCCCCTTCACTAGGATCATAATCCAAACGGAAGAACAACAGTGTTTCCTTGCATAGGAGCACTAACCAACACATAACTTGTTCACGCATTAATCATATGGCCATTCAAAGGTCCATTCCCATAAATTAACACTTAATATTTAACCAATTTCATCATTCAAATAAGAAGGTTCAATGTATTAAGGAATGGCGATGTTATATTTATATTTCAAAAATTTTGGAAGGGGTACCAATACCTCTTACACATGGTACGAATACCTTAACCTTCTGTTTACTAGGTATCGGTACCTAAGTGACGTGGTACAAGTATTTAGACCTTTAGTTTTCCAGGTTCTTTCTATTTTCCCGGTACCGGTACCTATGTGACTTGGTGCCGGTACCTAAGCCCACTATTTTCTAGGTAGAGGTACCTACATGTATTGGTACTGGTACAATAGCCAACTATCCATCGGAGTACCAATACCTCAGCCCACAAAAATCCAAGGTACTAGTGCCTACAACCCTGGGTATCGGTACTTGGACCATCTAACAATGTGGTATTGGTACCGGAAAGTCTAGGTACTGGTACCTGAGGCTAAATTTTCCCCAATATTTCTAATTTCCAACTCTAGCCATCAATCTCATAACTCATTCATCCAAACTCATACATTCATTCATTTACACTAAAATAGTTTCCAATATTGTTCATTACATGTCTCTTTCTACAAAATTTACAAGTTACATAGTTAATTACAAATGCAACTCAAAAGCCAAAATTTCACTCTATCATCAACACGGGCCCAAGTGAGAGTCGTCCACTGGCACTTGTCTCACACTTAAAATGTATTTCTCATAAAAGGTGAGTCATGTTCAATAGGGTATCTGTGACGCCCCAAAAATCGGGGGCCTTTGTCAACTAGTTGATCACCCATCAACCAGCAGAAATACTCATAGATACCGTATAACTCGATATCACACGTCATGCCCCATTTACTGGGATCCATAATTTAATAAAATTCTGGTAGAGTATCCTATGTATGAGGAGTTCTACCTAAAACACAACTTGTGCATCATATAATCACATGACCCATCCGAGGTCCAATATACAACATTGTCCGCACCGAGTCCATTTATCCTTACTCATATAACAACATTTAATCACATGACCCATTCGACGTCCAATGTACATCAATTTATACTCCTACATCATGATTTTATGCATTAAACATAGTTAATAAAAGTTCAAAATTACAATTCTTTTACATATATTACATGCCCAAAAAATAACTTTGGCAAAATTTAAAAAAAAAAGGACTAAAATCCACAAGTCGGCCTTTCTTCATCACTGGGGCCCCGAATAGGCACCATTCAACGGAGTGTATCCCCCACCTGAAATGTTTTCCCGCATAGGGTGAGCTACACTCAATAGAGTATCTCCTACAGAGGCTACTCCCCAACCTAGATACATATGAAATGTGCACATGCAATAATCAACAACCATTATCCATTCCGAACAAGAACATGAAATTCAAGATTGAAATTCTACCATGTCATGTCATGATATGAGATGATACACACTCTTGAAGTTTAACTCGAGTCCTCACCGACTCCCACAACACAATGCAATACACGTGTGTAGTACATTTGTCATTGATGAAATACATCCAATGACTGTTTGAAATAAAAGTCATGTATTAATAAAACTAAGTCATTATTGGATTTTACAGATCAAAATGTGTACTTTTATAAAACAAAATCTTGTGTATTTGTTGGGCAACGAATTTTGGTATCACAACGACAGTTCTGTACACCATTACACTTTTTCGGAAATTAACCTCAGAGAGTGTATGAACCAAGTAGTTGGGTTTTGCACCCGAAGGAGAATCTAGCCCTTCTGGCTATACCCAACACAAGTTTTTCATGCAACCATGCAACTCAGCAGAATCTTCGATCCAACCTTCCCGAGTCCACTTATCAAACACCAAGGATGGTGTTTGATCAGCCATGCACCCACAACTACACTCATGCCTTATGCCCATGAATGTGATGCCAATAACATGCCCAAGATGTCTTGAATGTCAAGTGAGTAATTTAACTATATATCAATATACCAAGGCCAATTATATCATGTGCATATAATTACCTTTATTCATCACAATGGCAATATATCAATGAACATATGTCTGCATTTTATGTTTAACAACCAAACATAAGTATGCTATTACATAATCTATGTCAATAACACACCTTATTCACAAAGGCACAATATAAACACATAACATGCCCACCAATACCAAATTTCAAGAAATTACACAAGTAACTTTCATACATAAACCCAAGCTAGGAATTGATTAAAGCCATTTTTATACACCTAACCCTTTCTTATGGACACCATAGAATGGAAATAAACCAAAGTAGGAAGGAACCCTACCTCTTGAAGAGTAAAATGAAGGGTAGAACCTTCAAGAACACCAACCACAACTCTAAAATCATGATTTTCTAAAATCTCTTCTTTGGATCTTCGGTGAAATCCTTTATTTTTTGTACGTAAGTGTAGCCCTCATCGAGGTGATCGACTTTGATTCTTTGCTCTAGTTGATTCGAGCAACGGAGCTTTGTAGACCGTAGTGAGAAGTTTTGAAATCTCACCTTTTTTTCACTCAATTATTTTATAATTTTTTTTGGGGGACATTTGTGAGGTCACCCGACACCCTATTTTCTTGTAAAACGTGAAAAATCTGACTATCTCGAAATTTGATAAAAAAATTCCGGGCAACTCACTTTCGCGATATGAATCCAACAGTGAAGTTCATTGTGTCATTCGATCTCTAGAGAAATAGGTATTTAAATCCACATTATTGTGGTAAATTTTTGTTTTTTCCTTTTTCAGAAAAAGTTCAAATTTACTCGGGTTTTATAATATCTCCTAAGGAGGCTATTCCCCAACCTAGATCCATATGAAATGTCACATATAATTTAATAAGTCAAGCATCCACTCAATAACCGTGCAACTCAATCAAACCTAGGTCTAGCATTCCGAAGCCCAAGTATTAACCCCCCAAGACTGATGTTTGATCAAAAACTTGCACACACACCCACACTCATATCAATGTCCATGAATGCGATAATACTCGTCCCAATGCAAATGTAATGCATAATTGCAACTTACGATATCATATTCATTGCATCATGAGTATATATCAAAAATTTCCATCACCTCAAATGTCAATTATATAATAAGCATATAACAACATTTCATAACATCAATTCCAAGCATGTTGCAAGAAATATTCATTCAATTAATATACTTATACTCATAAGAATTTTATCAAACACTTAATAGGAAAAATTATGTAAACAAATAGCATGCCCAACATAACACATTTATCATGAATTTTCCAATCAAGCTATTTCACCAAAACCAAATCGTGCAAGAATTATTTTAAACATATTCTTATACCAATTTCCATATTATAACAACCCTAGGTATGTTTTATACTTGAGATTTCATCTCTAACACCCTGCTCATTTCATATTTTAACCCTAGGTTGGAAATAAACCTAGTTAGGAAAGGAACCCTACCTCTTAAATCGTATTTATGCGTAGAGGAAGCTCTAGAAAATCCAAATCAATCCTTCAAAGCTTGATCCTAAAAATAATATCTTCGAGATTGTGGCAAAATCTAGGATCTTTGGTATGTATGCATAGCTCTCGTCGTGTAGAACAACCTTTGTTCTTAAACCGAAGGGATCCAACGGTCATATTGACGTAGATCGGAGAAGAAAGGTTGGAGAACTTTGGGTTTTCTCTCTTCTCCCTATATCTCTATTTCTAGAATTTGTAGGTGGTGATGAAGAGAAAAATCTAATTTTCTCCCTTATTTATACACCTTAATACTTGGCTCCTATTAAGTCACACGTTCCATCTTTTCCTGATCTGATTTTATCCTAAATCAATTAAATCTCATCATATTTTTAGTTTAGTACATTTTTGTTGAACTAATTATCTCTCGAGTTCCATGACTAAAATTTGATCGCATTTATTTTATTTGCGTGACCCCCGATCGCCTCAAAAAATGCAAAAAAAATTGACTATCTCAGAATTCAACGAAAACTGACTGGGCTACTAGATTTCGTAAGACGAATCCAATAGTGAGGCCCATTTCATCATCTGCATTCTAAAAAATTTTAATTTTTTAACCTATCTCGTAATGGCTAATTACTATTTTTCCCTTAAAATAAAATTTTAAATTTTCCCATATTTTACAACGATGGCTCTTATTGTTTGTATAGAATTGAATGAAACATAAGTGCACATAAAATCGAGTGGTAGAGGTTTACGTTCCAAATTGAGACCGTAAAGGATTTTGTTGAGTTTGTAAATGCCTATGTGGTCTAGTTGGTCTTCATTCTTAGTTGCCAAATTATGATTAGGGAACATATCATCCTTAGGGTGCAAGTCTCCTAAATATTTGGATCATATGGTTCGTATAAACCCTAAGTGGTCTATAGGATGATCCTCTCTGATGTGGAACTGTATTTGATTTCTTAAATTTCTTTACATGTTACTGTTCACATAATTGTTATTGTTTTACATGAAATGATCTTGTTTCAGTTAAGTATGTATGATATGACTATTTACCTGCCCAATCATGCCAAAGTATTGCGTACTTTCAAACTTGTGTTCTTTGCAATTGAGTTATTCTATTGAGTAATTGATTGCTTGATTGTTTTTCCAAACTTCCCACATGAACCCAACTATGTGTGTATGGCTTAAGGTGAATGGTGAGTGTCACTCTCCCTCAAGCTCAGTGCAAGGAGTAGGGAAAATTGGGTGTGGATGAACAAAAACTATGTGAGTACACAAAATTGCTCCCTAAGTGTAGAGAGACTTATAGTTTCATGTTGTACTTGAAATAGTATACCAAGGTCATCTCCTCATAAAAGACTAGGTCAAGTGGTCTTGAAGAGTGATTTGTAGAAGAAAGTGAAATTTGGAAAATCTTGTGGTTCGAAATTTGGTGGTTTATGAATTGTGAAATATGCAAGAAAACGGGATTGGCTAATCTATAGTGGTCATCCCAATGGGAATGGTAAATTGACTCATTTCATTCAACCAATGGTACCTAGGTGTCTGATTGATTTGTAGGAAGTGAGGGATAAATGTAGTTGCATTGGACAAGAACAAACCTTGTGACAAGTTTATAGTGTATCAAAAGCCACCACCACATCCGCACTCAACCTAGTCTAAGAAAACACTTTACACTATGATGAAGAATGAAAGAGAGTCAATTTCACATACCCAAGAGAAAATCCCTCTTGGATTAGTCAAACTAAAAGTTTTGCTATTCATGGTAAATTCAAGAACCAACAATAAGGAGAAAAACATGGTGGTGAAATCAAACATGGACTTGTATTAATGTAACAGAAAGTTTAAACTACAAAAGAAGTATCATTCATACACAAAATATAAAGCTTAAAGAGAAAATACCAAAATGTAAGCAATAGAACTAGTAAACACTAGCTAAACTCAATACAACTTGAAATAAATGAGATTAAAGTGATAGAAAGAAAGATTACATGTAGATTGAAGTTTACAAGAATTAAAATGGTGAAGGAAAAGTAAGAACCCTAGTTTTCTGTCTTTGCATCACTCCTAAGCTTAGGTAGCCTCCCTCTTTAACGTTCTTCCCCCACAAAACTCCTAAAAGAGATATATAAGTAGATCTAGAGGAAAGTGTGGGATATTCTCAATCAAATCCTGACTTTGACCCAAATTTTTTTGTTTTTTTAACTGTGGTACCGGTACCTAGTGATGAGGTATCGATACCTCGATGGCAATGAGCTTTAATGACAGGTTAACCTAGTTCTTGTAGATTTTTCATAATTTGTTATCCCATTGTCTGATAGAGCTCAAAGGTTGACACAAGATAGATGACATCCAAATATACAACTTTCACGGTTTGTACTTCCTCTGATACAAAGTGGATCATGGTCAAAAATGGGAAATACAGGGGTACTGGTTCTAAATGGTGTGGGTACTGTTACCAAATGATGTGGGTACCGATGCCAATATTCTAGTAGGCTCAGGAACCAGTACCTATGATATGAGGTATCGGTATTTCCTTGATTTCTTTCACTTTAGAAGTCTCCAAATCCTTATAATGTGTCCATCTCTTCACCACTCAACCACAGTTAGTTAAATGGTTTCGAAAACCATCATCTACCCTATGATTACCTACAACATCAAAATTTTCACATTATTCACAAATTCGACTAACTCTAAGTAATTAAGTGCAAAGTTGAGTCCAAATTCATGTAATGAGGCCATTAAATATGCAATATTATGCGCTCATCATTGATGCTAACTTTATGTTCTCTATCTCTTTTCAAATTTGTGTAGCCTGGAGGAACATAGAGCTCACATTTTGCTTGTGATTTTATTAGGATTCGAGCCGAGTTATGATATGTTGCACCATGGTAATAACATAACGTGCTCATATGAGGTGGGGCATTATACATTTCATGCTGGGTGATTTAGGATGTGACAGCCTTCTTATATAACTTCCCATCAAAGAGTATGTAACTAGCGAATCTCCTTCTTTTAGCCTTCTCAAAATTCCTGCTAGGATTTTTTATAAATTATATAATCTTGTGCATCTGGTCATCTTCTTCGACTTCAATGAGATTATCTTCAAATTCCATGCCCCTAGCCTTAATATATGGTAAGGCCTTTCCATGGTCCTTAATTAGCTACTCATCAAGGCTATGTGGAATCCTTAACCCATGTCCTAATTGGGCCAAATTATTTACTTGGACATTTATCCCTCTCGGAACTGGCTGCAACGTGACATCATCAAAGTTTGAAAATAGAAGCAATGGAATTGTCTGGTATGGACATAAATCCCAACTTTTACATTAAAAGCTGCCCACAAGCTAGTTAATCACCATTTGAGAGCCACCCATGGTTTCTACGGCTAATGCCCGAAACCCGATCATTACTTCTAAGCAAATACTCAATGCTTCACAATTGGCATGATTGTTGGTGCACTTAAAATCCAACTTAAATGAAAAATGGATTTCATGGCCTTGAGGTGATATTAAGATTACCCTAGAACCTGCGAACTCCCGTGCCTGTGACCCATCAAATTTTAACTTCCATGGTGTTAATGACACCATGGATACTCTTAGCAGACTAAGAGAGTCCTACATATCTTTTTCGAATTTTACATATGGGCGGTCTGCGAAAAAGTCAGCCAACACTTAGCCTTTGATTGTGCATTGTGGCAAGTAATTTAATGAAAATTCCATTAATATCAACACTCATTCGTTGATACAACTTCTCATTATTGACCTCGTTAACATGTATCTAATCACAATTATTTGCTCAACAACATACATCACAACTGAAAGTATGTATATTACTCAACTTATGTGATACAAACTACGATGCTAAATAGAGGTTCTCCACCAGCATATAATGCTACTCGATCGGAGTCAGAGTTCTACTTAAATAATAAAAAGTTTGTTCTTTTCTGGCATTATTATTTTGGGTGAATAAGCAACTGATAGATTCTTTGACTACTGACAAGTCTAAAAGCAATGGCCTATTTTTTGTAGGTGGCAGTAGCACCAACGGGTTTGCCATGTATCCTTTGATCTTCTAAAAGGCTTTTTCATGTTGTGCCTCTGGCATGAAGTCTTCAATTTCCTTTAACTTAAGGAAAGGCAAGAATGCCTCCACCTACCCTACACTGTTGGCTATGAAGTGTCAAAGGAAATTGATATGTCTAATCAAGCACTGCCACTCCTTTATGGTCTTTCGTGGAGCATCTTCAATGATTGCCTTCACCTTTTTCTTGTCCACCATGATCCCATTATCATGCACTAGGAACTCATGAAGTTTTCGACGGTTACTCCAAAATGGGCACTTCAAGGTATTCATCTTTAGTTTATGGATACCCATCCTTTCTGTTGTTTTGGGAAAGGGGACCTGATGTGGATCTTCCCTCATGATTATACATGTGGAGCTATAAATACTTTACCAAGAGGTTGGTGACTAGGTTTTTCAATTTAACGCTCAATTGTTTATGAATGAAAACCTAATCGACCACAATTATCTCTTCTCTCACTAATATTTCAATGAATAGTGAGAACCCATTTTAATCACCACAACCCAAATCAACTATGATGATTGATTTTAATTAATCTTCAATTAATTCACTCAATAATCAATCTCACGAAGATCCTAAATCCTAACCTCAATGCACAACTATGTACAGATAGATATTCAAATAAATATTCCAATAAACACATTGTGCACGTGTGTGCTTAGGTGTGTGTAATAAACAATAAAGAACACAAGTGATTTGTTGACACAAAAAAAATCTCCTTAGAAAAAATCGCTCGGTTCAGCAACGCCTAATCCACTACTTGCTAAGTCAATATATAAGTACTCGAGTCTTATACCTCAACCAATAGCAAGGTTAGATGTTCCTTTCTTTGTTATCTCTCTGCTAAATACGCTCCTTCAACGTCTAGTATAGCTTAACTTAGAACTCCTCACCACATGGTTCATTTAAGCCTCAAGCAATCATGGTCATGCTAACGATCTCTAGCATGCACACACCAAAAGAATTATCAAACCATCAAGATCTTCAACTCCAAGTTATGAGGTTAGGTAGAATCACTATTGGTAGCCTTTGAATTTAGGGATTTAGGTAAGTTGGGAAGCTCTCAAGGTAAAAGAAGTGTTTTTGCTTTTAAAAGCCTCAAAAGATGCTTAACCTAACTGTGAAAAAGGCTCTCATTATTTAGAGATCCGAAATATGAGTAGTCTTAGTAAATAAAGAAACTAAGATTCATGAACAACCTCTCGATTAGAGGGAGAGTGGTTGGTTCTAGATGAAAATCACGTTTCCATCCTATTCAAGAGCAACACCACTCGAGCAACCATCAGCACTGCTCGAGAAACCTTAAAGGACTGCTAAAGCAAGCTCTATGTTGTTCCCCAATGGCATTTTCCCATCTAATTCCCTAACTCAATCCTTCTGAGTCTAAAGCGTGTTGCTCAAAAGAGGTCCGATAATGGCTCAATCCATGTTTTCAAAACACAATTTTTTTTAGAAAATCTTTTATTTTGAAATCATGTATAAGTCATACACGAATTACTTCTAATTCTATTTTTATCCTAATCATCCTATGTTAAAAGTAACTAAAGGTTCATCTCAAGTGTCTAAATCATTACCTTTGTCCTATGCATGAAGGTGCATATGGAGGTTGAATGATGTTGTTTTAACACTTGATTTTCTGCCTTCAATGATGTATTTGGATCTTTAACTTGATAGCATCATGACTATGAAAAATGTTGATATTTACAATGAACTCCACGAAATTAGCCAATTAAAAAATGTGATCTAACAATCACCCCTTTTGGAAATTTCGTGACAAAATATACAAGTTAGAAATTAACATAACAACCCACAAACGATTAAACAAAATGAATTGTAAATCTAATATGAACTCTTGTGTACATGTTTAACTCCAAAAAGGCACACCCACATGCAAGTGGTCAAGTGTAGTAATAAACTCGGTAGTTTGGAGTTGATTCTAAGGGAAATTGGTTTGGAATTAGGAAGGTAAAAACAAAGAATAATTAAAGAAAATTCGAGTTTGAATAATTTGAACTAATTTAAAGTAATTTACTATGAAAGAGGATATTCTCTAGCTTTGGGATCAATTTCATTCATGTAGATCAAATATAATATTTTTGCAATTATATTATAATTATCTCAATTAACTTCCAACATCAGTGTAATCAATCGGAGAATATGACTTTGCAATCCAATCTTTGATTGAAAAGAAAATAGGAATTTAAAAAATAGTAATGTATACTCGTAGGGAATTATAAGTATTAATTATACCAAGAAATCAATCCTTCTAATAATTAATCAAATAAGTTTATAGAGTACATTACTTTGGTAAAAATATTCAATCGATGAAGAAATATTTAGAAAGATAAATCAGTCAAGCACAAGAATATATAATTGCATCCATATAATATTTGAATTACAGTCATGAAATTCATGCACTAACTAGAGAATAGGAAGAGAATTAGTCACCAACCATGAGCAAGATCTTCAATAAAATAATAAAAAGATTCAAGAGATGAGAGTCTAGAAAGAGATCACCCAAAATTTTACTCTTCCTCTATATATATATTTTCCTAAAAATAAAGAAAAATCAGATTCAAAACTATAAACTAGAGATACAATGTCTGTCCCAAGCAAGGAGGCGCGTTCAAATAGTCCACCTCCGTTTGAACAGTAGTATGCATCGTCAATGGCGTTCGGATAGTTGGGCACCATTCTAACAGTTGAAACTCTCTAGAAATTTGCTCTTGGCTTGGGTGTTTGTATCATCATTGGACGTTCAAAATGTTGGGCACCGTTCCGACGGTTAACACTCTGTGGAACTCCCCACTTCACTCCTTAACAACGAACTTGCGTTCAACAGTTCATCTTTGTTCGAACAATGCTTGTTTGTCCCAAGCTTTGATTTTTGTACAACATCTATGGAGGTCAGTATTTTTAATTCCTCATGCCAACCCTTTATTACACTTTGCTCACCCTTGACTTTACTTTATTCCCTTTCAGCCAATCATTTCACCAAATTAGTTATTTCACCTAATTTTACTTAAAAATTAGCAACCCATTATCAATCCCATGAAAACATTATATCAAAGAGTAATTAAGCTAATAAATAAAAAATAATGCAATTCGTCACAATTAATAACTAAAGAATTAACACTTTTCATGATGAATCAACACACGTCTAATTAACCCTAAAAAAGAGTGGAATTGAATTAGGGTTTAGGGTTAATAGTATGCATTAAATAAATTAAATGATTGATTTATAAATTTTTATGGTTAATGTATAATTTATTTATTAAGTAGGGTTTCAAGCACAATTACAAAAATTTAAGAGGATAAAAGTGCAAAGGGGGTTTCAAGCACAATTACAAAAATTGAAGAGGATAAAAGTGCAAAGGCTAAATGAAGGAAGAGAGACAACTGTAATTAACAAGTCAACTAGGGGGCTACCAAGCAAGAATAACCAGTGGATCTCCACTGTCCGGATGGTGATGGTGGTGTACAGATAATGCTCCAAACACCTTCTCCTCCCTCTTCTCTTACTGGTCCTTTTAAGTAACAAACTCACCTGATTGGCCAGTTTGGATGTCTGCCACCTCTAACCCCCCTTCTGGTGCTTATAAATAGCCCTATTCAATTTAGCTACAAGGAGTTCAATCTAGTTCAGAAAAGGAGAGAAAGCAAAGAGAGAGAAAAAGAGAAACTTCACAGAGAGTTTTACAGCCAAAAAGAGCAAAGTCTTACCATAATCACTTCCTAGCCAAAATTTTCTCACTTCTATGTTTTTGTTTATGCTTTCTACTTAGTGGGTTGAACCTTTCTCACTTTTGTGCCCTAGTTGGTAGTAAGAGTGGCAGTGTTTCAACTTTTCCTCAGGGAAGGACTTGTTGAATTTTATATTCAATACAATAGGATTATCTAATTATTCTTGCTCATTTATAGAATGAAGTGTGAGTAGTCCATTTATACTCTTCGGTGAAGGGTGAATGCATGCGTAATATTGTTTAAGTTATGAAAAATGTCGATGTTTTATTTATGCTTTAATGTTTATACCTCCCTTCACTGATGTGTAGTTGTTATTATAATATGCTCATGGTTATGAACATCGAGAAAAGCATATTGCTAAATACCATACTATCTATAAATTATTACGTACTGCATGCATGATTCAATGATGCATGCAATTGGGATTTATGTAACAGTTGGGAGATTGGTTATATATGAGTTAAATCTCGTCATAGCCAATTCTTTTGATTCAATGCATAAATTGGAACTCCATTGTCATTAAATCTTCAATCTACCGATCAAATAGCTAGAGTAAACCTTTTGAATGACTAACATTCGGGTTTACTAGGATTATTTGGTTGTTTCATGTTACATAGACCTTCCCAACTAACCTAACCAGTTGCTATAATATGTTTTAGTTTTACATCAAACCTACCAGTTAACTTTTCAACAATATGGGAGTTAATTGTTGTAAGGTGGCATTTTCGTAAACAAGTTGTATAATGCACGTTGGATCCCTAAACTAAAGATTACATTTTATTATTGTTATTCGAAGTTTACTTAAGTATTTATTTGATAATTCTAAGTTCACACCTCAAGCTATTCCACTGCACATAACACACATTACATCTTACGTTTTTGTTTTGAATATCAACAGTCAGCTCCCTCTAGGTTCGACCTCGGACTTAAATTGAGAAATATTATAATTTGACAATTTATACTTGGGTGTATGATTTAAATCAGGTCAATCAAATTTTTTGGCGCCATTGCCAAGGAGTTACGATGATTTCAAATCAAATAAGGAAGTTCTCTAGTTTGTATAATATATGTAAATACTATCTGTTTTATTTTAATGGTTTATTTTTTTAAGTCATCAATAGGGTCTTTAAATCATTCTAGTCCTTTATCTTCATCATCATCACAAACATCATCAAACTAATGTTTTGATTTTCCCAAAAATGCTCCAAATTTTAACATTAATGCAGGGACAATACAACTTTTACCGCAGTTTTATGGTCTTGAGTCTGAAAAACTCCTATTTGCATATGAAAGAAATTGAGGAAGTATGTTGTACATTGTAAGATAATTTTGAAATGGCCTAGTTGACACTTTTTCCTTTCTCTTTGAAGGACAAAGCTAAATAGTTGCTAAATTCTTTGAAAGCTCAATCTATTCCAAGTTCGCAAGTTTTCCAAACTGAATTTTTCTAAAAGTTTTTTCTTGTACATCATACTAATGTATTGAGACGTCAAATTAGGAATTTTTCTGTGAAAGAAGGAGAAATTTTTTATCAATGTTACGAGAGATTTAAGGGTCTTCCCCAAGCTTGCCCACATCGTGCATTTGAGAGTTGGACCTTAGTTGGTGTCTTTTATGATGCCCTTTCATCCCCAATGTGTCAATTTGTTGAAATGATGGCCTAAGAAGAATTCATGGGTAAGAATCCTGATGAGGCATTTGAGTTTTTTGATACAATTTCTGAAAGTTTCCAAAAGTGGTACTCGGCCCCACCAAATATAATGAAAACGAAGTGTAAAAACTCACGGTTCGGGTTGTAAACTTAAAATTTTTTAGAGCTCGGATGAAGAAATGGACCTCGCCGTTGGATTCATCTTGCGAAATTCCTAGAGAGTCGAATTTTTTGCGTTTTACGAGATGGTTGGGCCCCGGGTGACCCAGGTACAAATTTTTTAATAAAATTATGAATTTTAGAAGATAAATGAAGGCAAGTTAAAATAAAAATATTTTGAACTTGAAACGGGACGAAATTTAATCGTTTCAGGATGAAAATAGACCTGGGAGAAAGAGGGTCATGTGGCAAATTGTAAGCCGAGTATTTGGAAATTTTAAATAGCGGAGAAAATCAGATTTTCTCTCCATTTTCTCAATCATTACTTAGACGATAAAGAGGAGAGGGAAGCTCAAGGTTTTCTTCACCTTCTCTCTGCGATCTACAAAGATTGGGAGTTCAAATCCACTCGGGCCAAGAACAAAAGTTGTTCTCCTCGCTGAGGGCTACAAAACGATATCAAGTAGGTCAGGTTTTAAGAGAAATTCCAAGGATAAAATTTTGTGAGAGTGAGGATTCTAGATTGTCTTGGGTTCTCGGAGCTTCTCAACGTTATTCTACTCTCCATGAGGTAGGATTTGTAATAACACATACTCTTATCGTTATATAATAATGGTGTTCTGTGTTGAGATATTAATATATGTAAGTACATGTGTATGAAATATGTAGATTATAAGAATAGAAATAAATAATATGAATGGGCATAGTAGGAAAAGAATACTAGAGAGACAATTTGATTTTTCTAAGTTCGAAGATGTTTACACTTGGAAAGGGTGATTAGACAAGATTCTAAATACTTTTAGAACAATATAAGGTCTCCATTGAATCCGGAAGGTCAAAAAACCTTGGGAGAAGTAATATGAGGTGCATTGAAAGCTTGGATATACTCCGGAAGAAAAACACACTTTACGTAAATTTTGGGTATAAAATATTTGGGACACCTCTTAGAATTTTGGCCATGACTTTTTATTCTTACATCCAATTAATCTGAAATTTTTACAGTACATATTAGACATCCAGGGCTACAAAATTATATCTCATAAAAATTTTCCAATTCGACCTCTAAATGGGTTAAAACTGCCCTCGAAGTAGGACCAAAAATCTGGCAGTCGAGCATACCAGTACGCATCCCGGTACGCCACACTCCAGAGGCTTCCTCATACCGGTACGCCGATTAAAGACCCCACTGTTCAAGGTCGTGATCTAGGATATATTTTTGGGCCTATAAATACGTAGTTCCGCCTCCCTAAATGTCCAAACATCATTTCAAACCCTAGAAAGCCTTGAGAAACAAGAAGGAAGGATTGGAAACACAAGATCAAAGGGATTTTTCACAAGCAAGAGGATCAAATCTTTCAAGTTCGTCCAGAACACTAAGGAAGAAGGTAGGGGAATTCTTTCAACCTTGTTCAATGATACCTAGGATTATATATATACATGTTTTGACTCATATTAGTATGTATTTGATATGCAATCCTTGTTTCTTGATTGTTCTTGCTATCGTTACCATGTTTGATGGAGGTTATAGCTTGTTATCCATTAAATCTTTGTTATGAACATCCAAACCTAGTTTTCTTCAAGAAGTTTGGATTTTTATTATTGATTTGGATTTGTTCTTGACTTAAAAGCTTAGTATTGATTTATTCTTGATGTCAAGACTTGATATCTAATTTTGCTTGTTCTTTAACCTTGGTAATCAATTGTTCTTGATTTCAAGACTTGTTATTTATGTGTTCTTGAGATAAAAACTCTATATTCAATTATTCTTGATACAAGAACTTTAGTGTTTTGCTTCAACAATAAAAGTTTATGTTTTGAGAATCTCATGCTTATTTTCTTGAGGAGTCCTACTAGAAAAGCATAAATTGTGAGATTTGAGGATTATGGATTTATTTATTTCTTGAGATATATTTGTGAAATTGGGGGTTTTGCTTTGTTATGGAAATTGCTTGTTATGTGAGGAATGGTTGGTATTGTATCTCTTGTATGGTTGTTTGGGATGAGCATGGGTTACTATTGACCGGGTATTATGGAGTGGGTAGTCGACGTCTACTCCGTGGGGGTGAGATCAATCCTACCACTCATAGTGGGGTTAGTGCCTTGCGATGACTAAACCACTATCGCTCACGGGGTACCGTGGAAGAGGATGTGTATGTGATTTGTATGTGGTTTTGTGTGGGGCATAATATTTTTGATGGTGACCATGTGGAAGCTACTTCATACTTGAGATACGAATACAGTGTGTGTTATTGTTCCTTGTACCACGAACGGTTTTTACAAGTTTTGGGAGGTATGGGCCTTCGCAAAGCTTGAGAGAAACGGCTTATGGTGGAATGAATTAATAGTCGTATATGGGTTATCATTCATGGTACCAAAAGTAGTTTGACGAGAGTTTCGAGGAAGTATGGGATTCCGCGAGAACTTGTTGGAACTGTTGATGGTAGATAGATTATTTGATTGTATATAGGTTTCACTTATTCGTTAAATTGCTGTTGTTACCTAAACTTGAGATTTGTTTAAATGTCACTGCTTTAATTCAAAATATATATGATATTTGTGAAATGAGACCGAACTGTTTACATCTTTCTATACCTTGTTCGAGTTGGGAGAATGTTGCTATAGAGCTTAGTGCTCACCCCCTACAAACAATATTTACTTTCAGATTATGGTTTAGAGGACACTCTAGGAGTTGATGAGCAGGTAGCTTGGGATGCTCAACAGGATGGAAGCGTGAATCCCGAGGGAGATGTTTAAAATTGTTATACTTATGTCCTAGACTAGGGACTTTCTTTTGAGATAATGTATTAGTGATCTTTTGTTTATTCCGCTGTGAGATAAAATACTCTTGGTGAATGTAATGGCCATAGTTTGGCCTATTCTTTTGGGTGGTTGACACTTTAAATATTCTGTATGATGCATGGAATATTTGTTACTTATGGAAATTTTTAGTTGCTATCATGATATGAATGGTGTTAGATAGTAATGTCGTCCAGGGTGGATTTTGGGGTGTTACAAGATTTCTCCTACTTAGGTTTATTTACAACCTAGAATGCTATATTGAAATGGTTAGGTTGATAGATGTGTATATCACTTGCCTAGTGATGAGTCCTATTGATGAGAGTTTAAGGAAACTGGTATTGAAATTGGAAAGAATAAATTCTATCTTGAATTGGGTATGTAGAAATTGTCTATTATAATTTCATTACTTATGTGAATTGTGGGCATGCTATGTGTTTACATAATGCCTTGAGAAATTAAGTGTGTTATTGCTTGTTATGTGATAGCATGCTTGAGTTTGGATTTGAGTTGAAATCTTGATACATACATGTTTACATAGTGACATGTGAGAATTATGAAAATTATATACTTTTGATATAATTTGTCATGGGTTGTATGAAATGTATTGGATGTAGTTCATATGGCATACATAGCATATTGACCATTGTAGTAGAGTTGCAATGAGGCATTACATTGCATATGCACGTGAACATTACATAAATTGGGTGGTTGTGCATGGATATAATCAACACCACATGGGTGAATGATAGGTGGGCTCTAGTATGCTAAGTCAATGGCTTGGCCAAGTCGCACAGTTTGCATGGTAAAGAGGGTTGGGGTTAGCAAGAAGGGCTAAAAGATCCCTCGGGTGCGAGGTTCGGTGATTTGGATACGCACTTCTGTTGGTTCAAGTCCATAAAGAGTGTCGGTGTACGTGAAACCGTTGGTTGAAGTCCATAAATTCCGTGTCGGTTGGGTGTCGTTGGTATAAGTCCATAACTATCCACCCCACAAAAGACTCGAAATGGATGATGTCATTTAATGTGTAACATCGATAACAGGTTCATACACATTAGCAATTGCATGTGTTAGGGAGCCGGGATGGGCTCGGGTTGAATTGCATGGGTGAGTCTCATCTTATTTCATGGCATGACATAGCAAATTTCAACATTGGATACATAATCTTGCTTTGAATGTCATGAGTTATTGAAAGTTGCATGTGAACATTTCATATGTATTTAGGTTATGGAGTAGCCTCCATAGGGAATATTTTACTGAGCGTGGCTCACCCTTTATGGGAAAAACATTTCAAGTGCTGGATTTAGGCCGGTGGAAGGCTCCCATTTCGAGCCCCAAGGATGAAGAAAGCCGACTTGTGGCTTTTGTGGTTTATCTTGTAAAACATTTGTGTAAATTCATGGAATCGAATGTAATAGAACTTGTAAAAGTCATGTTTTGTATGAAAAACCTTATTAAACAAGTATTGGGTGATTGTGGAAAGGATTGGAGAGGAAAAGCAAGTGAAAAGAGCAAAAACTAGGCAAAGAGTACTAGTACTGTGTACCGGTACGGTTCAGTACCGGTACGCTATGGTCCAGAAGGTTCGACGTGCCGGTACTACATACTAGTAATGTTGTGTACCGGTACTATGTGCCGGTACTGACTCCAAATTTTTGAACTTTTAACATTGTTTTCCTATGCTTATAGACTTTGGTTTTTTAGTTCAAATGACACAAGTGGACCCTAAATAAGGTATATTGAGGCATATTGGAGCTCAAATGAATTAAATGATTAAAGCAACACGGGTTACATGCGTGGGCTAAAATCCCGATTACGGGGATTGATTTGACAAGAGGTCTTGAATTACAACAAGCAAGGTTATTTTCGCAGGTTGACGGTTGGTCAACGGTTAGTAAAGGACTCCCATATTTTGGGGCATCACACCAAGTCATCTTTATTCTAAGGAAGGAAATGCGTGTTAAAAGAGGATGATGACCTAAGCAACATAAATGCTACTTTGTCTCGAATGCTTGA
Source organism: Ilex asprella (assembly GCA_023539305.1). NCBI lineage: Eukaryota > Viridiplantae > Streptophyta > Magnoliopsida > Aquifoliales > Aquifoliaceae > Ilex > Ilex asprella. The sequence goes on from CM042198.1 coordinate 1,968,381, forward strand.
TGCTCTAGAGATGAAAAAAAGTCAAGGAAGTTTTTGAACTCCTTTAGAGCAAAAAGTAGAAGAAATGTTAGAACTCCTTAAACCGTTCGAACATCTATAACATAAAAACAACAATAACGTTCGAACGCCAACTCATGTTCAAACGTCCTCGACAGACTGCCTGTAGAGTGGTTTACTTTTCACATTGACTTGGGTGGCATGCACTATTTCTTCACCCCCTTTCCTTCTTCTTGCATATAAATACTCTCATTTTTGGGAGAGAAAGGGGCAACACTTCTACTTCCTAATGTTCTTAGTTTTCTCTTTGGTAGAGAGTTGGGAAGCTTAGACTCCCACTCATTTCTTTAGATTCATGCTTACATTTGCTTGTGATAAGAGTTTGAATTTCTCTATTTACTTTTAGTCTTTACATTCATGTTTACATTTTCTTGTATTAAGAGTTTTAGTTTCTCAATTTACTTTTAGTCTTTACATACATGTTATTATATACGTCTCTTTGTTTATGTCTTTCACTTCCATTGCTTGAGCTTACTTCTTTCTTAGAGGAATGAAACTCTTCCACTTTTCTAGAGCTTTGCCAAAGTTGTGAAGGGTGAAACATGATTCACTCACTCGTTGTTGAAGATTGGCTCCTTGTTATTGTATCTTTATTCAGTAGAGTCCTCTACTTAGAGGGATGAGCACCACTCACTTTTCTAGCTTTACCAAAGCCATGAAGAGTGAGTAGTTTTTCATTCACTCTTAAGTAAGAGGTGAAGGGCATGTATGAATTATCAGGGAGTTATATTTATGCAATGTTCTCATGCTTAATGTTTATTGGATGATTGATTGCATCTAGCAAAGCTAAGGTACTTTGTATAATCAAAAGTCTTTCTATGACACGGATGACTCTTGTATGGAAAGAGTCCTCGTTTCAAGGCAAGTACCCCAGCTAGATCTTCATGACTACCCTTTAATCATCTCCGTTATTGTGCTTCATTTAAAGAATGGAATATTATAGTCATGGTTGGATGTCTTTTAGAAACACTTGCTTGTCTGTAGACAGGTTAAGTCTCGGCATAGAAAATTCTTGTAAACTATTAGAGAGACATCGAAACCATGGTCTTAATTCTCACAGTCTATCTTTACCTTTTGATTAACTTGTTATTGACACGGGAGTTAATTAAGTTATTAGGCATAAATATAATAAACTGGATAATTAAGTACATGTCCTGATCCTCGAACTAAAGAGTGACATTTCTTTCATTTAAATTCATCTTATATTTTGTCTAGAAAATCTTCTTGGAAGGAATTTCATATTCAATCAAGGAAAAACCTCTCAATCTCACAATTACAAATCTCAAAGGTTACAATCGATTGATCTTCACCACTGCTTACTTTTAAACACCAACTCAACAATTTCATTGTGGATTCGACTCCGAACTCAAATCAGATTATTACTACAACTTCACTGCCTGCACTTTGGTGTAGACTTTTCAAATCATGCCAGTCAGCCGCTAGGTCCACCTTCACCACAACCCTAGACTTAACTGCCAGATCAACCTTATCAACTCCCACACAAGAGAAGTTTAGAGGACACCATGAATTAGTTCATTCAAAGTCAAATGAGTTTTAAAGCTCAGTCCACTCAACCATTCAATGATTTCGTAGCTGAAACTTAACAAAATATTGAGGATATAAAAAGTGATCTAGCCCAATTAACATAGTATCTGAGTATAATGGAGAAAGAATAATTCCTATCTCAAACTAAACCTCCACAGGGTCGAAATCAAGCTAATGTCATGTATTTCAAACCTTCTCCAAGTCAAATGCATGCAATTACCACAATGAGAAGTGGAAAGGAAATTGATAAGGCCAAAACCCTAGAGCCCATAATTGAGTCAATCCTTGTAAATGAACCAATTGAGCCTGAACCTTTGAATGAAAAGGAAACAGAGTTGCTAAATGAAAAAAAAACCAAGTCTGGTTCCCTTACCTTTTCCTCAAAGAGTCAAGAAACCTCACCAATTGAACAATCATGTTGAAATCTTTAAGTTGTTTAAACAACTGAAGATTAGCATCCACCTATTGGATGCAATCAACCATGTTCCATGTTATGCCAAGTTTTGGAAAGACCTCTGCCCAGTTAAGAGAAGGATCAAGTATAGAAAAGGGCATTTTTGACTGAATAGGCTAGTGCTATTAGTCAGCACAAGGCCTTTCTAAAGTACAAAGATTTTAGGAGTCCTACGGTTTTATGCATAATCGGGAACTTCAGGATTGAGCAAGCCCTGCTTGATCTTACAAGCAATGTTAATTTGCTTCCATATTTTGTCTATGAGCAGTTAGGGTTGGGTGAATTAAAACCCACAAATGTCACATTATTGTTGGTTGACCGCTCTATGAAAAGTCCATATGGAGTTGTTGAAGATGTACTTGTTCAAGTCAATAGTTTTATTTTCTTGTTGAATTTCTTGTTTTGGATACTCAGCCTATTTTCCATACTGCTACTCAAATTCTTGCAATTTTAGGACGTTCATTCCTAACCACATCAAATGCATTAATTAATTGTAGGCTGAGTATCCAAAACAATAAAATCAACATGTCAGATGATGAGGGAGAATTTAGGACGTTTCATTCCTACCAGTGAATTGAACATTTTTATGTGACAAAGCACCCAAGTGATGAGGGAGAAATTTATGAGGCCGATGTAATTGATGAGATTGTAGAGAATAAATTCAACATGTCTTCTTCTACAAGTCTGTTTGATTAATTATGTTCAGGATAATGGGAATCCCGATGTGAAGTTTATGCTCATTTTTAAAATTCTTTGCTGGAATTATCTAAAGATACGAAAGACTTAAGCAAGACGATATTTGTTGGAGGAAACAAGCCTAACTAAAACTGGGCACAAACTTTAATTGGGAACTTAAGCCTAATCCATCTATCCCCTAAGTACTTCTTGTACATAGTGGTTAGAATTTTTCTTTTGTATTTTAATTTCTTTTGAGTATTTTTTTGTGTGTTTTACTAATTAGGATTTTGCACTACGGATTTTTTTCATATTCAAACCTTATTAACAATTGTCTTTAAATTTTTCTCTATGATGTTATACATTAAGGACAATGTTAAGTTTTGGTTGGGGGGAAGGAACAATCCACATATATCTTCGTGACTGACAGACGTTAAAGAACTGGATAGGTATTCTTTAAACAAATTCTTTTTAAAAAAATTTCAAAAAAATGGACAAAAAACCCTTTTGGTTTAGTCTTGGTTGTGTGAAGGGTGATCGATTAATGCATATGAGTGAATTGAATCAATATTCTGAAACAATTTCAGGTTGTGCACTTGATCGCCTCTATTGGATTAAGTAGAGCAGATTAAGGATTGGCCTGAGACACCATTTTATTCCAGTCCAATGCTTATAAGATATGTGCATCATGAGATTGCTCTATTCATTAATTTACTGAGTTTAGAGGAATTTGATGAAATTGATCTTTGTCACAATCACGAATGTTAAATTTTAGGGTTTTGAGTTTATTTTTAAATTTTGGCGTGTTAAATTTTAATTTTAATGGTGTGTGGTTATGAATGTTTAATTATGTATACTTGCATGTATTAATTCTTTTTGAACCCTTGAGCAAAACTGCAATGAAAAGGAGAACTAGAGAAAGATCCTAAAGCTATTTGGAAGGAGATACAGTGGAGGTCCATTATAGTTAGCTTAGTTAACCAGAATCTCCTGAACTTTCAACCTTCTTTCTCTACTCTTCTCAAACTTTTTATTTACATTTCACTTCATGCGCTATGTTTTGAGTACTTTTGGTTGTCTTTGGAAGTTCGGTTTTATGTTCTAGATCATGGTTTTATTTGGTTAATTTAGTTAATTTGTGTTATTTCACATAAATTTTGTTCTTAAGATACTTAGTTCATATAATTCACAATAAATATTACATTATCATTTTAATGTTTTGCTGGTATAACCCTAACCAAATTACATTGGATTTTCATACATTGTTTTTACGCTTTCTCTATATTTTAATAGAAACTCATCGTGTTGAGCACCTAATAATTTCTTATTTTGAAAACCTTTTAAAATATCATGATCCTTTATAAAGCTTATATATATAGTGGAGATGAAGAAACCATGTACAAATTTTGAGCCAATCTTCCTTAGAGAGATTTTTCACATTTACTCAAGTAAGAATTTCAGTTTAGCAGTAATATTTATTTGAATAATCTCGTTATCATTGATTTGGTTAGCACTTGTTGAATAAAAATGGTTAGCATTTTCTCTTAAATTGTAAATGGAAATCATGCAGGTGTATGAATTCTGGAAAATGATCTTAGGTCTTTTGTAATTTTATTTTGAGCCTTAGTCATTTCTTTTGCAAAACTACATCCCTAGTAAGTTGTGATTGAATCCAAGGGAATTTTTTTTCCTTAAACCAATTAGTTAACCAAGCCAATGAAAAATATTTTTCTAACCCTTGCTATCTAATTTTCTTACACCCTCTCCTAAAAAGGTATTATATGGGTAGGAAGAAAAATGGTGACTATGGTTCAAGAAAGAAAAGAAAAAGGAAGAAGAAAAGAATATATGTGAAAGAAACAAAAGGGAATAGAAAAAGAAAAGAAAGGAAGAAAAGAAAGAAAATAGCCAGGAAATTACAAATATGGGATTGAAAGGAGAAATGGGATGTATAATGTGTGAGAAATTGGAAAAAAAATAGAAAATAGAGATGTGTGCTACACTAATATAAAAGGATAGTTTTTTGAATACCTTTGAGGTCATTCCTTTAAACCTAATACCCCTTAGCCATGTTATAACCCTAATAAAGTCCTTTTTTATTCAAGAAGTCATGCATATGCATCATTTTCATCCATTCATTAAGAAGATAGAGTGTTGATCATGTTGTTTGATGCAGTGTCAATAATCTTTCATGAGATTATGCCAACTTCCAATTTTATTTGAATATCCTTCTTTTGGAATATTACACATGCTATTACTTTGCTTTGATTACAATATTCATGTCACATGTAATTTTTGAGTGATAGTCACTAAAGCTTGAGTGTACACTTTGTGGAGTGATTTCTAGAAAAGGATTTACATCGAGGCTAATTCTTGTATAGTAGAATGAAGGATTGTGTAATTTCTTAAGTGTTTTTGAAATAAAGAAATCCCGTCACCCACACACTAGTTTCTCTGAAAATATATGGAAGGCTAATTCTTGTATAGTAGAATGAAGGATTGTGATATTTCTTAAGTATTTTTGGAATAAAGAAATCCTTGCACCCACACACAAGTTTTTCTGAAAATATATGTAGTAGTGTTACAAATAATGTGTTTTACTATTAAAGTGATCAAGAGAGGGGAAATATTATGATATTAGAATAGAATGGTGATTTAATCTTATTTGTGAAAAGTATGAATTATGTAAACATAACCATTGAATTTTATAGGTATCTTCACTAGAAACCTTTACAAGACAAAACTCGTCCACCAGGGATCACCTATGAATTTAACGGCTTGTTTGCATACGCTAAATGCAATGGTGAAATCTACGAAAGTAATTTTTGGTTAGGGGTGTGATTAACCCTACAAAGTGCAGAATTGAATTAGGGTTTAGGGTTAACAATATGCGCTAAATAAATTAAAATGATTGATTTATAAAGTGTAATTTATTTATTTTGTAGGGTTTTAAGAACAATTAAGAAAATTTAAGAGGATAAAAATGTAAAGGCTAAAAGAAGGAAGGAAGGTAAGTGTAATTAAGAAGTCAACAAGGGGGCTGCTAAGCAATGAAAACCAGAGGAATTCTACCATCCTAATGGTGGTGGTCGTATTTAGATGGTGCTCCAACCACCTTTGTCCTCCCTCTTCTCCCATTGGTCCATTTAAGCAACAAACTCACCTAATTTGCCAGTTTGAGTGTCTGGCTCCTCTAACCCCCCTTCTGGCCTATAAAAATCCCTATTCAGTTCAATTTCAGGGAGTTCAGTCAAATTTAGAGAAGGAGAGAAAGGAAGGAAGGAAGGGGAGAGAAAGAGAGACTTTAGAGAGAGTTTTACAGCCAAAAAGAGCGAAACCCTGCCCTAATCACTTCCCAACCATAATTTTCTCATTTTTACATTTATGTTTATCCTTCCTACTTTGATGGTTGAACCTCTCTCCCTTTTGTGCCCTAGTTGTTAATAAGATTTATAGTGTTTCAGCTATTCCTCGTGAAAGGACTTGTTGTATTTTGCATTCTCTATAATAGGATTATCTCATTCTTCTTGCTTGTCTTTAATAATGAAGTGTGAGTAGTTTGTTTATACTCTTCGATGAAAGGTGAATGCATGTGTAATATTGTTTAAGTTATGAAAATGCCAATATTTTATTTATACCTCCCTTAATTTACGGATGATTATTATTATAATATACTCATGGTTATGAACTATAAAACCCGGGTAAATATGAACTTTTTTTGAAAAAGGGTAAAACAAATATTTGCCAATGAGGATTTAAAATACGTATTTTCCTAGAGCTTGGATGACGCAATGGACTTCACCATTGGATTCGTATCGCAAAATCGAGTTGTCCAAAAAAATTTAATCGAATGGCGAGATAGTCAGATTTTTTACGTTTTATGAGACAACTGGACGTCGGGTGACCTCACAAACATCCCCAAATATAAAATTTATAAAATATCATTATAATAGAAGGGAAGTTCAAATAAAAGTAAAATGAATTTAAACTTAGATGAAATTAATCATTTCGGGGCGAAAATAGACTCGAACAAAAAAGGGTGTGGCACAACGTGCACCAAGCGTCAAGAGTTATAAATATCGGTAAAAATATGATTTTTTTAGAGGAAATATCTTTTAAAATCAGTGTGTAAAAGTGTGAGGTAGGGAGGAGAGGAAAAAGAGAAAAAAATGAGATTTCAAACTTCTCGTTATGATCTACGAAGCTCCGTTGCTTGAATAAACTCGAGCCAAGAATCAAAGTCGATCTCCTCAATGAAGGCTACTCTTATGTACCAAAGACGAAGGATTTCACCATAGATCAAAATAAGAGATTTTGGAAAATCAAGAGTTTAGAGTTATGGCTGGTGTTTTTGATGGTTTTACCCTTCATTTTACGCTTTAAGAGGTGGGGTTCCTTCCTACTTTGGTTTATTTCCTACCTTTAGTGTCCATAGGAAAGGGTTGGGTGTATAGATATGGCTTTAATCAATTCCTACCATGGGTTTGATGTATGGAAGTTACTTGTGTAATTTGTTGGAATTTGGTATTGGTGGGCACACTATGTGTTTATATTGTGCCTTGGTGAATAATGTGTGTTACTGATATATTTTATGTGATAACATGCTTATGTTTGGTTGTTAAGTAAAAATGTTGGTATATGTTCACTGATATATTGTCATTGTGATGGATAAAGGAAATTATATACACATGATATAATTGGGCTTGGTATATTGATATATGGTTAAATTAATCACTTGGCATTCGTTGCATCTTGGGCATGATATTGTCATCACATTCATGGTCATGAGGCATGAGTGTAGTTATGGGTGCCTGGTTGATCAAACACCATCCATGGTGTTTGATAAGTGGACTCAGGAAGGTTGGATCGAAAATCCGGCTGAGTTGCATGGTGGCATGAAAAACTTGTGTCGGGTATAGCTAGATGGGCTAGATTCTCCTTCGGGTGGAAGACCCAGCTACATGGTTCATACACTACCCTTAGGTGAAATTCCAAAAAGTGTAATGGTGTACGGAACCGGCGGTGTGATACCAAAATCTGTTGCCCAACAAAGACACAAGATTTTATTTTATAAGAATTCTCATTTGATAAGTAACATCCAAAAATGACTTGGTTTTATAAACATATGACTTTTATTTCCAAAGATCATTGGATTTATTTCATCAATGACAAAGGTATTACACACGTGCATTGCATTGTGTTGTACTAGTCGGTGAGGGCTCGGATTAAAGTGCATGAGTGAGTATCATCTCATATCATGATAAGACATGGTAGAATTACAATCTTGAATTACATGTTCTTGTTCGGTATGGATAATGGTTGTTGATTGTTGCATGTGCACATTTCATATGCTTCTAAGTTGAGGAGTAGCCTTTGTAGGAGATATTCTTTTGAGCGTAGCTCACCCTATGTAGAAAAATATTTTAGGTGGTGGATACACGCCATTGGACGGTGCCTATTCGAGTTCCCAGTGATGAAGAAAAGCCGCCATGTGGCTTTTAGTCCCTTTTTGTAAAAATTTTGCAAAGTTAGTTTTTGGGTATGTAATGTATGTAAAAGAATTATAATTTTGAACTTGTATTAACTATGTTTAATGCATAAAATCGTGATGTGAGAGTATGAATTGATTTACATTGGACCTCGGATGGGTTATGTGATTAAATGTTGTTATATGTGTATGGATAAAGGGACCCGGTATGGTCCATGTTGTATATTGGACCTCGGATGAGTCATGTGATTGTAAGATCCACAGGTTGTGATTTGGGTAGAACTCCCCGTACCAAGGAGACTCTGCCTGAATTTTGTTAAATTATGGATTCTAGTAAATGAGGCATGATGCGTGATATCGAGTTACACAGTATCTATGTGTATTTTCACAGGTTGATGGGTGATCAATGGGTTGACAAAGGACCCTCGGTTTTTAGGGCGTCACTGCTTGGTATTAGAGCATAGGCCTTAGGTCCTATATGGGCCTTGTGGGAAATGAGTCTATCATCTTCCATTGCTAGAGCGAAAGAGGTTTAGAGTCCATGGTATTGTTTAGGCTCTGATGACCGTCACAGCTTGGTATCAGAGCCTAGGTATACGATTTATCTAGGGCTTGATGGGGCATGGGTCTAGAACACTGTATTCATTGTGCATTACGTATTATGTGATTTAATTGCTACATGTTATATGTTATGTGGTATGTGAATTATATATATGGTGAAATATATATAGAGAAGAGACACTGGGTTAGAGAACATAACCCCAATGTTGAAAAAAGAATGAATGGTATAGTTCATGGTGTAGATGTATATTAGTGGCTGGTACATGCTCTATTAGTGGGTTAATGAGAGAAATCTCAAAGTTTGAACTTGATCCCTTTCTTTGGATACTAAATTAGTGTTGTATTGCTATTTGAAAAGTCTTTGCATGCGAGTTCTCGGCTAGTGTGGATCAGATATGTTGGGGTTATGAGTAAGATATCTTGGGGATTCTACTAACCGTAGACCTTAGGGTCATGGACTTGTCAGAGTTTGAGTCATCCTTAGGTTGGATTAGTTGGCAGCACACCGAGTCATCATTGATTGTGATCGTAAGAGGGACACTGCCTACACACCGAAGGGTATTTGTTTCAAGTTCCAGGGGACAAACATGATGTTTTTACCCCAAGTAGTGTATGATCCCCGTTGGAATGGGCAGTTGAAGGGTTGGCTAGCTAGCCTTTTCCTGGAGGACGAGCGAGACCGAAGTTGGGTCTACCTCGAGTGATTTGTGAGTACGAGAATGTATTTTCAGAAGAACTATCGGGATTACCTCTACATAGAGATGTAGACTTCACCATTGAGTTGTACCCCGATACATCGCCCATTTTTATGGCTCCACATAGGATAGCGTGTGCTGAGTTGCGATAACTCAAGGTCGAATTATAGGAATTGTTGGACAAGGGCTTTATTAGACCAAGCACTTCACCTTGGGGTGTTCCAAAGTTATTTTCCAAGAAGAAGGACAAGACCCTTCGACTATGCATAGACTACCGGCAGTTGAATATGGTTACAATCAAGAATAGGTACTCTTTGGCGAGGATTAATGATTTGTTTGATCAGCTGAGAGGGGTGCAGGTCTACTCCAAGATAGATCTCCGCACCGGTTACCATCAATTAAGGGTTAAGGAGGCGGATATCCCTAAGATGACGTTTAGGATGCGATATCAATATTTCGAGTTCATAGTGATGCCATTTGGGTTAACGAATTCCCTGACTGCATTCATGGATCTCATGCATAGGGTGTTCCAACCCTACCTTGATCAGTTTGTTGTGGCCATTGTTGATGACATTCTGATCTACTCCAATTCTGAGGAGGAGCTTGAGGGTCACTTAAGTGTTTTTCTCCAGACCTTAAGGAACCATCAGTTGTACGCCAAGTTAATAAAATGTGAATTTTAACTTACAAAAGTGAAGTTTTTGGGATACCTGGTGTCAACTTCGGGGGTGTCAGTTGACCCAAAGAAGGTCGAGGCAGTTATGAGTTGGGAAAGACCGAAGTCAGTCTTCGAGATACGTAATATTATGGTATTATTGGGGTACTATAAAAGGTTCATTGAGGACTTCTCCCGACTAGCTGGACCTATGACGAGGTTGACCTAGAAGGAGGTCAAGTTTCAGTTAGATGACTCATGTGGGAGGGTATTCCAAGAGTTGAAAGAGGTACATAGTGTATTGTGATGCCTCGAATGAAGGGATTGGTTGTGTTTTGATGCAGTCCAGAAGGGTGGTGGCTTATGGTTCTCAGTAGTTAAAGAACCACGTGCAGAATTACCCTACGCATGATATGGAGTCGGCAACCATTGTCTTTGCCTTGAAGGCATGGTGCCACAATTTATACAGTGAGTAGTTCGTGGTGTTTTCAGACCACAAAAATCTAAAGTACTTCTTTACACAGTGGGACATCAACATGAGGCAATGCATGTAGATGTTATATCTAGACGACTATGATTTTACTTTGCATTATCATCCGAGTATGGCAAATGTGGTGGCTGATGCACTCAACCGGAAGTCACATGAGTCTTAGCTAGTGTGGCTTCACAGGAGTGGTAGATACTTGAGATAGTGGGACAGTTCAGGCTACGCTACATGGGTTAGACTTAGGGCAGTTTAGGGAGTTTGGTGGCTATGCCTTCCCTACTAAGCAGAGGATTGAGTCATAGGGGCAGGATACATAGATTTTGTCAATTAGGCACCAAGTATAGTTAGGTATAGGAGATGAGGGATAGACCATTCATATGGATGGTAGTCTTCGATTTAAACGAAGGATTATGGTTCCCTAGTCTGCGGAGCTAAGAGAGGATATTCTTAGAGAGTTCCATTGCTCCCATTTTGTTGTGCTTCAAGGTGGCATGAAGATGTACCATGATCTTCGTCGCCAGTATCATTGGAGCGAAATTAAGAAATAAGTTGGGGATTTTGTTAGTCGATGTCTCACGTGTCAACAGGTGAAGGCTGAACACTAGAGACCAGCAGGGTTACTCCATCTTTTGGAGGTAGCTAAGTGAAAGTGAGAGCATATCATGATGGATTTTGTGATCCACTTGCCACGCACATCGTGAGGGCATGATGCGGTATGGGTGATAGTGGATCGGCTTACGAAGTCTGTACACTTTTTGGCAGTGTGGATGACCTTCACATTAGAGGAATTCTGCAGGTTGTATATACGTGAGATTGCCAAATTGCATGAGGTGCCCGTATTTATAGTATCACATCGGGATCTCAGGTTTACGACTCATTTTTTGGAGAGTTTTCAGCGAGCCATGGGGACACAATTGATGATGAGAACTACTTTTTATCCCCAGATGGACAGTCAGTCGGAGAAAACCATCCAAACTTTAGATGATATGCTACGGGCTTGCGTTCTAGATCTCAATGATAGCTGAGAAAAGCACCTACCCGCAGTGGAGTTCGCCTACAACAACAGTTATCAGGTGATCATACAGATGGCACCCTATAAGACACTATATGGCAGGCCATGTCATTCTTTAGTTTGTTGGACGGAGGTAGGAGAGAGACCCTCAACAGGTCCAAAATAGGTTAGAGACAACTCGAAGAAGGTTTACTTGACACGAAAGAATCTTCTCATGGCTCAGAGCTAACAGAAGAGCTATGCCGACAAAAGACAACTACCTCTAGAGTTTGAGGTGGGAGATCATGTCTTCTTGAAGGTGATGCCTAAAAGGATGTGGTCAGGTTTGGCAAGCAGGAAAAGTTGTCGTTGAGGTGTATCGGGCCCTTCGAAGTACTTGAAAGGGTGGGTACAGTTGCTTATCGGTTTACATTACCACCAAATCTATCGGGTGTTCACACGGTATTCCATGTCTCCATGCTTTGGGAAACACCCCACATCCGACTCATGTGGTGGATTTGGGCGAGCTTGTTGTTGATGCAAATGGGACCTTCGAGGAGGGGTCGGTGCATATCATGGATAGCCAGGATTGGGTTTTGTGAGACAAGATCGTAAGCCTAGTGAAGGTGTTGTGGCAGCATCGAGGAGTGGAGGAGGCAACATGGGAGTGCAAGTACACTATCCGTACCAGTTATCCTTTCTTATTCGATGATGAAGGTACAATTTTTTAATTATGCATATGATATACTTGTTGCATATACATGTGGCTGAAGGTGTTTGTGTGTGTAAATTTTGGGATGAAATTTGTTTAAGGGGGGAAGAATGTAAAATCAGGGTAAATTTGAACTTTTACTGAAAAAGTGTAAAATAATAATTTGTAACTATAATGTAGATTTAAAATATCTCTAGAGCTCGGATGACGCAACGGACTTCATCGTTAGATCCATATCCCGAAACCAAGTTGCGAAGAAAATTTTTGTCAAATTTTGAGATAGTCGAATTTTTCACGTTTTACGAGACAACGGGGTATCGGGTGGCCTCACAAACGTCCCCAAAAAAATTTTAAAAAATTTCCTTACAATTGAAGGAAAGTTCAAATAAAAATAATTTGAACTTAAACTGGGATGAAATTAATCGTTTCGAGATGAAAATGGACTCAGACAAGGAAGGGTGTGTGGCGCGAGGTGCACCTAGCATCAAGGGCTATAAATATCGGTAAAAATATTTTTTGTTAGAAGAAATATCTTCTAAAACCAGTGTGTGAACATGTGAGGATGAGAGAAGAGGAAAAATAGAAAAAAAATGTGATTTCAAAACTTCTCGCTACGATCTACGAAGCTCCGTCGCTCGAATAAACTCGAGCTAATAACCAAAGTCGATCTCCTCGATGAGGGATACACTTACGTACCAAAAAACGAAGGATTTCACCGAAGATCAAATGAAGAGATTTAGGGAAATCAAGAGTTTAGAGTTGTGGTTGGTGTTCGTAAAGGTTCTACCCTTCATTTTATGCTTCAAGAGGTAGGGTTCCTTCCTACTTTGGTTTATTTCCATCCTATGGTGTCCATAGTAAATGTTTAGGTGTATAGAAATGGATTTAATCAATTCCTAGCTTGGGTTTGATTTATGTAAGTTACTTGTGTAATTTCTAGGAATTTGGTATTGGTTGGCATGCTTTGTGTTTATATTGTGCCTTTGTGAATGAGGTGCGTTATTGACATATATTATGTAATAACATGCATATGTTTGGTTTTAAGTATAAAATGTTGATATATATTCATTGATATATTGCCATTGTGATGGATAATGGTAATTAAATGCACATGAAATAATTGGGCTTGGTATATTGATATACGGTTAAATTACTCATTTGACCTTCATTGCATCTTGGGCATATATTGGCATCACATTCACGGTCTTATGGCATGAGTGTAGTTGTGGGTGCACGGTTGATCAAACACCATCCGTGGTGTTTGATACGTGAACTCAGGAAGGTTAGATCGAAGATTCGGCTGAGTTACCTGGTTGCATGAAAAAACTTGTGTCGAGTATAGCAAGAAGGGCTAGATTCTCCTTCGGGTGCAAGACTCGGCTACTTGGTTCATACACTCCCCTGAGGTCAAATTTCAGAAAAGTGTAATGGTGAACGGAACTGGCGGTGTGATACCAAAATCCATTTCCCAACAAAGACACAAGATATTTTTTTATAAAAATACTCATTTTTTATGTAACATCCAACAATGACTTGGTTTTATAAATACGTGACTTTTATTTCAAACAATCATTGGATGTATTTCATCAATGATCAAAGAATTACACACGTGCATTGCATTGTGTTGTGGAGTCGGTAAGGACTCGAGTTACAGTGCATGAGTGAGTATCATCTTATATCATGACATGACATGGTTGAATTTCAATCTTGAATTACATGTTCTTGTTCAGTATGGAAAATGGTTTGATTGTTGCATGTGCACATTTCATACGCATCTAGGTTGGAGAGTAGCCTCTATTGACCGTAGCTCACCCTATATGGAAAAATATTTCAGGTGGGGGATACACGTAGTTGGACGGTGCCTATTCGGGGCCCCAGTGATGAAGAAAGGCCGACTTGTGGCTTTTAGTCCCTTTTTTGTAAAACGTTTACCAAGTTAGTTTTTGGGCATGTAATGTATGCAAAAAAATTATAATTTTGAACTTGTATTATCTAAGTTTAATGCATAAAATCATGATGTGGGAGTATGAATTGATGTACATTGAACCTCAGATGTGTCATGTGATTAAATGTTGTTATATGTGTATGGATAATAGGACCCGGTGTGGTCAATGTTATATATTGGACCTCGGATGAGTCATGTGATTGTATGATGCACATGTTGTGTTTTGGGTAGAACTCCCCATACAATGGAGACTTTGACCTAATTTTGTTAAATTATGTATTCCAGTAAATGGAGCATGACGCGTGATATCGAGTTACACGGTATCTATGAGTATTTTCGCAGGTTGATGGGTGATGAACGGGTTGGCAAAGGGCCCATAATTTTTGGGGCGTCACATGAACACCGAGCAAAGCTTATTGCTAAATACCATAATATCTATAAATTATTACGTACTTCATGCCTGATTCTATGATGCATGCAATTGGACTTTATGTAACCACCAAAGTTGAAAAAGCCTTTCCCCTTTCTCTAGTAATAAGGTAAGGCTATGAAGCATCTTAGAGTATGAAATTCCATTTTTCAGCTGGATCGGGGGCTCTTGCTATTGTTCGGCCTAAAACAACTTTATTTAGTATTAGTAGAGAGTTGGAAGATTGGTTAGAGATGGTTAAATCTCGCCATAGCCAATTCTATTGATTTAATGCATAAACCGAAACTCCGTCGTCTTTAAATCATCAACATGCCGATCAAATAACAAATACTTTTGAATGGTTAAGCTTTAAGTTTACTAGGGTTATTTGGTTGTTGCATGGTACATAGACCTTTCGGCTAACCTAACTAGTTGTTATGATATGATTCACTTCTCCGTCAAACCTATCGGTTAACTTTCCAGTAATATGGGAGTTAATTTTTGAAAGGTGGAATTTTCATAAACAAGCATTATGATGCATGTTGGATCCCTGAACTGAAAAGTACCATTTATTATTTTATTCAAAGTTTAGTTAAGAATTTATTTGATAATTCTAAGCTCATAGCTCAAACTATTCCATTACACACAACACAGACGATATCTTACCTTTTTGTTTTGAATACCAATAGTTAGCTCCCTTTGGGTTTGACCTTAGACTTAAACCAAGAAATATTATAATTTGACCACTTATACTTGGGTGTATGATTTAAATCAAGTCAATCAATGTCTTAAATATCTATCTAAGTATAAGATCTACTTCTTTAGATCAATGTAGTTCTACACATTACCGCTCAAACCAATACCTCATGAAAAGCTTCATATGTTAGAGAAATAAACAACATAATCATAGATTTAGAAAGTACCAAGCATATGGCACATGTATTTATACATAATGCAAGTGCAAATATTTAACTTGTTAGGAACAAAGTTGCCTAACATGCTTATTCTTTTTCGTTGTTTCCACCAAATATGCTTGAGAACCTACAGATCCATTAATATGGAATACTTCAAGTTCTCCCCTTTAGTTGGTATTTACAAGTAAAATAACAAGTGAAAAATAAACAAGGTGTAAGATATTTTTACAAACTCCCCCATTTTATTTTCACATGAAACATATCTAACCTGGTCAATTGTTCTGATTTTACCCATATGTACCTAAAATATTGGTCCCCTTTTTGTCACAAATGCCAGCCCAATGACAACATGCAAGAAGCATAGTACAAAATCAAGTTACCCAACATATTCTTATCTTATTTGGTATAAATGTAACCGCAATGACAACATATAAAAATCATGACATAGAATAATAGTATAACAAGAAGGTATGAATGCACATCAAATAGCCAAATCATGTAAGTAAAATAAGCAAGGGACAAACAAGGCATATAACTCAAAGTCAAATATGATAACAACATCAAGATTTTAGATAAGAGTATTTCACAATAAAAAAAAATTTAACTAAACAAAAAAAAGTAAAGAGTACTTAATAAAGGCCATGAATGAATAAAAACACACTCATCTCCCATATGACCTATACTAAAAGTCTCTATAAAAACGATAGCTCAAATGGCTGCATCTCTGCCTTCTCTATGATAGCAAAGTCTCGGGCTCCTCCACATCAATGAATCCTACGTTCTATAGCACCTGCCTAAGCTACTGTATCTCCCTCTGAATGTCCCTCTGGTCTTCCACACCAAAGTTCATGCTTCCATCAATAGCTCAAGTCTAAGTATTGTAAGGCTATGCTACTTATCCACGCTAAATTTTAGGTGGCCTAAAGCTGTACTAAAAGCTACCTACTGATTTGACGAAACACGTCGAGGATTCCTAGGAAACATGGTATGTGAGGTATGGCCTCGTGCCTACCTCGATGGTGGTACATGAATAGATGATCTAGGCTCAATAGTAGAAGCATGGAGCATAGCCTTTGTATCATCACCCTCTACCTCAGCCTCCATGGGATCAAAGATGTATTTGGCAAGTGTCTCACTCTGTCTCAAAGACTCCTTTCCTAGAGATCTCTTTGTTCTTAATAGCATATCAGACGTTAAAGCACCAACACCCTTGTTTGGACAAATACGGATGATATGAGAACCAATGGCAGAGTATCAGTAATCCTCCTCTCATCAAATGCTCTTTGAATGACTCAAAAAATTGCATGTAGTTGGTCTATCTCAAAACTCGTATCAATTTCATGAAGAAGATAAGCTCGTGGTATGAGAAATGTGGAAATATAAGTCATCGGGTCAATTTTGTAATTAGCAATCAGATTTATCAAATAATACACTCCCACCACATCCTTGTGGTACCACAACTGATGGTTCGAACCATCAAGTTATGGTGCCACATACAACACAGAGGCAAATGTTGCCAAAGTGGGTAAAGCACTCTCGGGTCTAAAATAATAGGGGTCACTTGAGCCAGTGGAAGATGTGGGGTGGTGGTAGTAAGTCTTTTAGAACATAATTGTAATTAGCTAATTTTATAGATTACATTATAAATCTAAACCTATTCCATGGTCATGATGATGTTCAAGATTTTAAAGTGTCATTGAGGAAGGAGATCAAGAAAAAAAAGCATCATCATTCAACCTCACGGTTTGACTTAGCACATAGTGGATTAGACTTGGTGAGCTAAGATGGTTCCCCACGGTTTTTCCCGAGGAGGATTTTGGTGTCAACAAATTACTTATGTTCATAATTTTTTATTTTATACACTTAATTGCACACATGCACACTATGTGTTTGATATTTGGATTACTTGAATATTCATTAAACAATAGTGTGCAATTGGGCTTGGGTTTTGGGATCGTCGTGAGATTGATTACAAGCAAATTAATTGAAGATTAATTTAATCAATTGTCATGTGTAAAGCAGTTTTGGTGACTACAGGGGTTCTCACATTCTTTGCTAAATCTTTGTGAGATGAGGTAATTTTCGTGGTTTAGGTTTTGAATGATATTCATTTGGGCTAAAATTGAAAAACTTATTCATCCCCTCTAGGTTTATATCTTGAGATCCACATGTATAATCGTGAGGGAAGATCCACATCGTGTTCTCCCTCTTGAAACAAAAATTCATACCAGAGCGTGGTTTCCTTAAGATCATAGACACTAAGCAGGCATTGTTTGCCTTCAAGAGATCTATCATTACTAATAGTTAGTTCTGAATGGATTCTCAAAAGGAAGGTGGTTTAATTGCATGACCTCTTCTCTTTAATGGTTCTAATTTTGTGTACCGGAAAGCTCGCATGAGAGCATTTCTAAAATCAATTGATGAAAATTTGGTTGATCGTGCAAGAGGGTTGGAACCCTCCCACCGCCACCACACAAGTTGAAGGTGATGAAACAATGGTTGAATTGAAATCCTCAATGACTTGGTCACAAACCAAGATTGAATCAACGGGGTGGAACTCAAAAGGCTTGAATGCGATTTTCAATGTTGTGACACCCAATGAGCTCCGAAGGATCGTAAAGTGCAAGACTTCAAATGAGGCGTGGGGTGTTCTTGTGGTTTCATACTAAAGAACTACAATGTTTAATATGTCTCATCTCCAAAGGTACACCTCACAATTTGAGATGTTGAGGATGTAAGAGGAAGAAACCTTTGGTGACTTTTATGCCAAGTAAAGTGATATTGTTAATTCATCCTTTCCATTAGGTACCAAGATCGATGATGCCACCATTAAGTGAAAAGTCTTGAGATCTCTACCAAAGATATTTCAAACAAAGTGATAAGCAAATAATATTGCATATTTGATGGCCTCTTTACATGAATTTTAACTTAACTTTGCATATAAGTACTTAGAGTTAGTCAAGTGTATGATTAATGTCAAAATTTTGTGGTTGTAGGTAATTAGAGAATAAATGATGGATTTTGGAACCTTGAAACTATGTGTGGACGTGTGGTGAAGAGATGGACACATTACATGAGGATTTGAAGGTTTAAAAATTAAAGAAATCAAGGAGGTATCGGTGCTCGATAACATAGGCACCTGCACCATTAGGTAACAGTACCTCGGTTTGCCTCCTTTTTTACCATGATACACTTTGAATTTGAACAAGTGGAAAGCCTGAAAGCTGTAAATCTGGGATGTCCTCTGTATTTTTTCAAAATTTCAGCTAAATCAGACAGTTGGATCAAACCTTATGATAATTCTACGAAAACTGATCCAGAGCTAGCACCTTCTATAAAAACCTACCGGTAGGTTTTGGCTACTGATGTAAAACCTACCGGTAGGTTTCATCGTTCTACCAGTAGGTTGTGTCCAGAATGCCCGAAATGCCTGCAACTTATACTCCATTTGCTTAGGGGTCCCATCAATGAGTCTCCTACTTGTCCTCTGACATCCCTTACACATTTACATGCCTCATACACCATAGTTGAAGACTTTGGAGAGAATGCCATTGATCAGGAGGAGAGAGAAAGAGATGGACATGGTGGATTGAAAGGATGGTCCTTGCTTGTGTAAGTGTCCAGCCCCTTCCTCATGCTTGAATGTCATCTCACACACCTATTGGGGCCCTCCATAGACAAAAATGCAAGACTTTTCCACCATATGTTCTGCTTTCCACAAGATTTTGAAGGGGGCTACCTAAGCTTAGGAGTAGTCTTAGCTCAATATAAAAGATAATGAATAGTAGATAAAATATTTTTTGCATTTTTTTCTCCCATTTCATTGCAATAAGTTGTAGTTCCCTTGTAATCTTTATTTCTTGCATTGTAATGTCTTTTAATTCTAGTATAGCCAAGTTTAATTCAAATGTTCTTACACTTTTATTTTTAGGTTGGGTTTTATCTTCAAGCTTTATTTTTAGTTATGAAATCAATTCTCCTCTTTAGCTTACATTCTCCAAGCATTAATACAAGTTCTAATCTTTATTTCTTCTACATGTCCCTTTACATTATGTATGTCTTTCCATTAAGTATGAGTAGCTAGATTTTTAGCTGGCTAATTCAAGGGAGACCTCCTCTTGGATTTACCATTTTGACTCATTTTCTTTCCTCCCCTCGGTGTATAATAGTTCGGTTTCACTGATTTGAGAGTGGATGTGGTTGTGAGTCTTTGATATCCTGCAAGCCTGGTCACGGGTTATGCTTGGATCCTCACCTCTATCTCGGCCCTAGCTTTCTACGAATCAATCGTTCATCTATGCACCATTGGAGGAACATTTTGAGTTGACTTGACATTCCCATAGGAGTAAACCTTTTGGATTAGCCAACACTTGTTTTCATTGCATTTTCATTCACAAACTTCCCTCACCAAAACAAACTCAAAAGGTTTTACACTTTTACTTTTTGACAAAATCACCTTCACTACACTTGAACTTTTCTTCCCAGAGGAGACGACATTGGAATATCTTTTCAAGTAAAACATGACACTCGAAAGTCTCTCTGCGCTTGGGGAGCACTTTTGTACACACACATTTCATTCATCCACCATTCCATTGCCATTTCTTTTG
>CM042198.1:1988675-2005385 GCA_023539305.1 Ilex asprella
CGGTACAGTTAAGCCTAGTTTTGCCTTTTTCCTCCATTTTTCATTTCTAATCCATCTGAAACCCTTCCAACGCCAACCCCAACTTAGCCAACATACATTTGTACCCCAAATATAGTTGATATACGTTCTTTTATAAATTATCTCATATATTCACTAGCTAAACCATCTTGAACTATTATTTTTACAATATTAGTATTTCCTACGGTTATAATTTGTGGGTTTCATTTCTACACCATTACATATCTCACATTATTACAAAATTTATAATTACACTACTTTAACATGTGGGGGTTTACATTCCGACAAAATAATTTCGAGGATAACGCTAATAATATAATCTAACAAGTGTTAATCAAAATAAATTTAACGAGATTATTGAAAGAAAATTTATCGTAGAAACGAAGATGTTTACTCGAGTAGATGTAGAATTTCTCTCCAAGAAAATTTGGCTCAAATTCTGCAATTGGATACACATCTCTACTAAATATGCAAAGAGTGTAATATTTCATAAGGTTTCTGAAATAAAGAATCTATTTTTGCCTATAAGAGTAAGTTTTAACAAAAATATTAAGATAATATATAACTACAATATGAAAATCTCGTGTGATCAGATTTAAGGTTGTTTTCACAATACATAGGAATATTAATCTAATTTAACTGCATATTATATGAAATAACTCTCCTAACTTAAAATATAATTACCCAAAATAGTTCTTCTTCTTATGGTGAAGGTATTCCTTGATGGTTTTCCAGTAGTGTGACGACCCAAATTTCTGGGGGTCATTTATAAGTTTGTCGATAACCCATAAACCCACGAAAATACCCGTGGATGCCAATTAACCCAACACCACGGCACCACATCTCCCTTACCCGGATTTTCTAAAAATATAAAACATATTTTCTTTTAAGCGACTGACCCATTCTAGGTCCCACATACCTTCATTGGTATTCCATTAATGTCAATTTATTCTCTTGGGGGGTAGGAATGCAAAGCTCAAAAGCTAGTGGAAGTAAAACAAAAAAAATTGAAAATATGTGAGAGCGTACTGTGAACTCTCTAGACAGCGTCGTACCGGTACGCTCAGTCTGGATTTCCCTCTTTCACTTGTTTTTCATTTCCAAACCTTATCATTTTCATCCCAAACACGTATAATGAAGTTTTCTACATTATACATGATCCCTACAAAGTTTTATTACAAGCATTCAAATATGATTACAATATTTACATGCCAAAAACTATTTTTTAGACAAAAGTTTTAAACTTCAAGGTTAAAGACCACATGTTGGTCTCGCTTCACCCTTGAGGCCTTGAGTGAGAGCCATCCATGGGCGTGTATCCTCCACATGAAATGTGTCCAGTATAGGGTGAGTCATGCTTAGTAGAATAATTCCTACAGATGATACTCCCTAGATGCACATAGAATGCACACGTGCAATATTCAACAATCTATCACATTCCAAACAAGAATAAGCATTCAATGTTGGAATTCTTCATATCATGCCACGAAATGAGATGAGACTCACTTATGCAATTCAACCCGAACCGTTCCCAACTTCTCAATACAAGCAAGTGTCAATGTATATGAATCTATCACCTAAGTTGCACATCGAATGACATTTACAATTCTAGGGTCTTTGTTTGGGTGGATATTCATGGACTTTCACCAAAGGTCACCTAACCTACACAGAATTCATGGACTTCCACCAACGGTTTTGCGTACACTAACACACTTTATGAGCTCTTATACCAACAGAGTGTGTATCAGATCACCATGTCTCTCACCCGAGGGGTCTTCTAGCCCTTTCTTGCTACCCCAACCTAATTTATCATGCAACCATGCGGCTCAACTAGGCCTTCGGCCCAACTTTGCCAAGCCTTCCATCAATAACCCAATGTGGTGTTGACAATAACCATGCACACACCTATGTGATGAGATCTTTTCGTGCATATGCAATGTGATGCACCATTGGAATAACAATCATGTCTCATATGTATGAATGTCATATGGATCAATTAAACCACATATCAACATATCTAATTTCATGGCAATTTATATCAATAGCATATAATCACAAAAATCTTTCACCATGTCAAAACATCATTTAGCACATATCAACATGTCTTTCCAACACAATTCACAAGTATGACATTTCACAAATTTATGCCAATCACACTTAATCACAATGCATAATATAATATATAACATGCCCACATGTACCAATTTTTTCAAGGGATCACACAAGTTACTCCCACATATCAAAATGAAGCTAGAAATTAGCCTAAGCCATTTCTACACCCTTTCCCTCATTTCCATAACAATAAACATGTGGTATACATATTATACATACCAAACCCCTTCCATGTGAACATCATAGGATGGAAATAAACCCAAGTAGAAGGGAACCCTTCCTCAATAGAAGTGTAAAAAACTTCTAGAACACCAAACAAGCCTAAAGCTCTTGATTTTTTAAAATTTTCTCTTTGGATCTTCGGTGAAATTTCTCGTTCTTGGTATGGTTGCATAGCCCCCATTGAGGAGATGAACTTTAAGTCTTGGCTTGACGGATTACAACTAACGGAACTGCGAAAATCGGCAAAAGAGTTCTTAATGATCTCACTTTTCTCCCTCTTTCTCTCCCACACGTTGTATAAGCTGAAATGGGGTAAGAATATCTGATTTTTCAGATATTTAGCCCCTATTTATAGTTTTAAAGACTTGGCTCACAACGTGCCACACACCCCTTCTTTCCCGGGTTCATTTTCGTCCCGAAACTATTTATTTCATCCCGATTTAAGTTCAAATTAATTTTATTTGAACTTCAAATTTTATAATTTTCATTTTCTAGGACATTTGGGAGGTCATCCTCCACCTAGTCACCTTAAACTATGTGTAAAATTTGACTATCTCAGAATTCGACGAAATTCAACAAGGTGACTAAATTTTGTGATACGAATCCAACGACAAAGTCTGTTGTGTCATACAAGCTCTGGAGAGTACGTATTTTAATTTTGCATTATAATGGCAAAATGACCATTTTGCCATTTAAAAAAAATTAAAGTTTTCCCGGGTTTTACCTTCTTCCCCTTAAAAGAATTTCATCTTCGAAATTTACACACACATATACAAACAATCACATGCATATGTAACAGTCATTTAATATTAAATGACTAAAAAAATGTACCTCCATCCTCGAAAATGAAAGGATATTTGGTACGCATAGTGTCTTCACGCTCCCATGTTGCCTCTTCCACTCCTCGGTGCTACCACAACACCTTCACTAGCCTCATGGTCTTGCCTCACAAAACATGATCCCGACTATCCATGATACGTACCGGTCCCTCCTCGATGGTCCCATCTGCATCAACATCAAGCTTGCCCCAATCCACCACATGAGTCTGATTTGGGGTGTATTTTCAGAGCATAGAGACATGAAATACCACGTGAACACCTGATAGATTTGGTGGTAACGCCAAGCGATAAACAGTTGTACCTACCCTCTCGAGTACCTCGAAGGGCTCAATATATCTCGTTGATAGCTTTCATCGCTTGTCGAACCTGATCACTCCTCTTTTAGGCCTTACCTTCAAGAAGACATGATTTTTTACCTCAAACTCTAAAGGTCACCGCGTTTGTCGGCGTAGCTCTTTTGTCGGCTTTAAGCTGTGAAAAGACGCTTTTGTATCAAGTCCACCTTCTCCGAGGTGTCTCTAACCAATTTTGGACCCATAGAGGGTCTCTCCCCTACCTCCGTCCAACAAATCTGAGAACAATAAGGCCTCCCATTTAGTGCCTCGTAGGGTGCCATCTATATGCTTGTCCAATAACTGTTGTTGTAGGCAAACTCCACTAAGGATAAGTGTCCTTCCCAGCTACCCTTGAGATCTAGGACACATGCTTGTAGCATGTTCTCTAAAGTCTGGATGATCCTCTCTTACTGACCATCCATATAAGGATGAAAAGCAGTGCTCATCATCAACTAAGTACCCATGGCTCGCTGGAAACTCTCCAAAAATGAGTTGTAAACCTGGGATCCCGATCTGATACTATAGATACAGGTACCCCATGCAACAGGACAATCTCCTGTATATACAACCTATAGAATTCCTCTAATGTGAAGGTCATCCGCACAGCCAAAAAGTGCATCAACTTTATAAGCCAGTCCACTATCACCCATATCGCCTCATGTCCCTACGATGTCCATGGCAAGTGGGTCACAAAATCCATTGTGACATGCTCCCATTTCATCTCAGCTACCTCCAAAGGCTGGAGTAACTAGTCTCTGGCATTCAGCCTTCACTTGCTGACACGTAAGACATCGACGAACAAAATCGCCAACATGTTTCTTTATCCCGCTCCAAAAATACTGGCGACGAAGATCATGGTACATCTTTGTGCCATCTGGATGTGTAGGAAAATGGGAGCAATGGAATTCCCTAAGAATTTCCTCTCTCAGATCTGTCGCTTGAATGGACAAGGTGACTTTTTCAGAATTCGACAAGGTGACTAGATTTTGCGATATGAATCCAACGGCGAAGTTCGTTGTGTCAAACAAGCTCTAGAGAGTACGTATTTTAATTTTGCATTACAGTAGCAAAATGACCATTTTTTCTTTTACCAAAAAATTTTAAATTTTTCCCGGGTTTTACAAGTAGTCCTGCTTGACACTTTTTCAATGAAGTTTTATCCTATACTCCAAGATGATCCACTATCGTCCATATTGGATCAATGATCACGCCATCATTTCTGCATAGCTGAGAAACTAACATAGCATATGGAAGTGTGAGTTTCTTTTTATCCACCGCGAGTATCATTTGGTTTATAATTATGTTCGGCAGGTCGATTATATGTCCCATCACAAATGTATATAAGAAATAAGTCTGCTCAATAAAAATTTGATTCTTTTTGGCTCGGGGCAGCAAACTTTACACTATTATCATATTTAGGATGCGGGATTTGTCTATTAGGTTTCCTTGTTTAATGTAATTATTTGGGCATCCCCAAATAAATTCTGGATTTCCTATCAATTCTTTTCCTACTTCATTCAAATTAGGTAGTTCAGTGTAAGGATATTGTGATTGGGGTTGTCTTCGCATGGGCTAAAAAAATTTAGCTATAGTAGCCGGTGTAACTTGAAAAACTATTCCCCGAACAAATATACCCAATTGTTTTTCCCTTTAATTTCAGCATTACTGCAAAATTCTTGAACTAAACAGTCATAAGAAGGAATATATATGTGACGCCACAAAATTCAGGGGTCATTAGTTAACTATAGACAACCCGTCAACCCGCGAAAGTACCAGTTGATGTCGCATAACCCGACACAACTTTAAAAGTATCCCTTAATCGAGATTAAAACTTACAATGTAACTTGGGTTCTAAGATTCATTTATTCCAATCCAAGTCCAAAACCCAATGATTCATGCCCCATTAAGGTCCAATTTGGTCATTAAAGGAAAGAAATTTAAAGCCCAAAACTTGGCAATGCAATTTTAAAATTTTAGATTTTTGGAAGAGCTACCAGTAGGTGTTTATTGGCTACCGATAGCTCGGGCCCATTGAAAAAGTATTACTGGTTAACTATCGATAGTTGTCTTCTAGGCCATGACTACCTGTTAATTACTGGTAGTTGTTGCCTTCTGGGCCATGACTACTTTTTAACTACCGGTAGCTGTTACCTTTTGGACCATGAGCTACCAGTAGTTTGTGCCCATAAGGCCAAATTTTACCTGTTAACTACCGGTAGGATCCTACCGATTGGTTCAGCCCAGATTTGCCTACTTCACTTATTTTTCATTTCCAATTCATTCCAAATCTTTCCAAAACCAACTCAACCCTTAGATAACATGTATTTGGGCATCTAACATGGTTTATACAAGATCTATTACAACATTCGCATGCCATTTCATTTAATTACATGTCAAACTAAACATTCATCGTAATTTTTCAAATTACTCAAAATAAGTCACATTCCGGCTTCTTCATCCAAGAAGCTCAAAGTGAGAACCAACCACCGACGTAAAACCCGTACCTGAAATATTTTCCCATAAAGGGTGAGCCACGCTCAATAGAGTATTTCCTAAATAGGCTACTCCTCAACCCAAATGCACAAGAAATGCTCATATGTAACTAATTCACCATTCATACATTCCAAACATGAATATGCTATCAATGTTAGAAATTTATAATGTAATATTATGGGATGAGATGAGACTCACTCTCAATACCCAACTCAAGCCATTCCTGGCTCTTCGACACATGCGATTGCTAATGTGCATTTTGTCCGTCATCCATGATTCCGAGCCCTTCCCGACTCTCCAACACATGTTATTTCTCATGTGTATGATTTTATCATCTATGTTATACATCAAATGACTTTTATCAATCTGGGGTCCTTTATAGGGTGGGTTTTTATTGACTTACACCAATGACACCCTACCGACACGGGATTTGTGGACTTCCACCAATGGTCCCGCGTACGCCGACACACTTTATGTACTAATACCAATGGAAGTGCGTATCTGAATCATCGGGTCTTGCACCCGAGGGATCTTCTAGCCCTTCTTGCTAACCCTAACCCTCAACACCAATGCAAACTGTGGGACTCAGCTAAGTCATCGACCTAGCTTGCTCAAGCCCACTTGTCATCCACCAAGTGCTGTGTTGACTATATCATGCACACACACCTACTCAATCGTGATGTTTTCGTACATATGCAAAGCAATGTCTAAGTGCAACCATAACATGATGTACAATATGCTATGTGTGCCATATGATCTATTTTGACCCAATTCACATAATCCATGACAAATTATATCAAAAGCATATAATTTTCATGACTCACAACATCAATAAATCAATATGCATTCATCAACATTTTATCCAAAACTCAAGTCCAAGCATTTCATCTCATATTAAGCAATAACACACTTTCAAAACAAGGCATAATGTAAACACATAATACGCCCTCAATTCACATAATTCAAGAAATTACATTAGACAATTTTTACATACCCATTTCAAGATAGAATATGTTCTACCTAATTTTAATACCCATTTCACCAAAATCACTTCAATAGGCAAGTCATATATATCTATATTAACCTACCCATTTCAATATAACATTCAAAGTTGTGAATAGACCTAAGTAGGAGAAACCCCTACCTCTTGTAGTGTGAAGAATGCCCTTGGGAAGCTCCAAGAAATCAACCCAAACTCAAACCCAACTTCTCCAAATTTTTGGTTTTCTCACCTTCGGTGAAAGCCCTTGTTTTTGGTACGTAGGCATAGCCCTAAACAAGGAGAACGACTTTCCCTCTTGGCCTGAACAGATCAGAGCGTTATAGCTCCATAGATCGTAGAGAGAAGGTGGAGTTTTTCTCTCTTTTCCTTCTCTTCTCTCTCCCTCTTTCTATCAGCTGAGAAAGGCTGAACAAGTGGGGAAAAATTAGATTTTCACCCTATTTATATTTTAAGAATACTTGGCCCACAATTGGCCACACGTCTCTTTTAATTCCGGGTTTGTTTTTATCCTGAAACGATTAAATTTTGCTCTGGTTCAAGTTTAAAACCTCTTTATTTTAAATTGCTCTTGATTATTTTCCAAAATTCATAATTTTATTAAAATTTTCGTATTTGAGCCTCTCGGGGTCCGACCGCCTCCTAAAACGTAAAAATCCCACTATCTCGAAATTTGATGAAAATTAACGTGGTAACTAGATTTTGTGAGACGAATCCAAATGGTGAGGTCCGTTTCGTCAATCGAACTCAAAAAAATTCAGGTTTACAACCCTAACTATGGTGGCAATTTACCGTTTAGCCCTTTATCCATAAAAGTTCAAATTTACCCGGGTTTTAAATTCTTTCCCATTAAGAGAATTTCGTTCCTGAAATTCACACACACATACACACATAATTTCATGCATATGTAACAGTCATCTAATATTAAATGACTATAAGAATGTACCTCCTTCCTCGAATAAGAAAGGCTAAACGGCACGTACAGTGTCTTCCTATTCCCATGTCACCTCCTTCATTCGTCGGTGTTGCCACAGCACCATCACTAGCCTTACGGTCTTGTCTCGCAAAACTTGATCTCTACTATCCATTATACGCACCGGTCCCTCCTCAGTGGTACCATCCGCATCAATAGTAAGCTCGCCCCAGTCTACCACATGAGTCGAATCTAGGGTGTATTTTTGAAGCATGGAGGCATGGAATACCGCATGAACACCCGATAGATTTGGCGGTAGCGCCAACTGATAAGCAACTGTACCTACCTTCTCGAGCACCTCGAAGGGCCCAATGTATCTCGGCAACATCTTTCCTCGCTTGTTGAACCTGACCATTCCTCTCATAGGCATTACCTTCAAGAAAACATGATCCCCCACTTCAAACTCTAGAGGTCAACGTCGTTTATCGGAATAGCTTTTCTGTCGGATCTGAGCCATGAGAAGACGCTTCCGTATCAAGCCCACCTTCTCTGAGATGTCTCAAACCAAGTCCAGATCCGTAGAAGGTCTCTCTCCAACCTCCATCCATCAAACCCAAGATCGACATGGCCTCCCATATAATGCCTCATAGGGTGCCATCTATATGCTAGCCTGATAACTATTGTTATAGGCAAACTTCACCAAGGGTAAATGATCTTCCTAGCTACCCTTGAGATCTAGGACGCATGCCCGTAGCTTGTCCTCTAAAGTTTGGATGGTCCTCTCCGATTGACCATCCGTCTATGGATGAAAGGCAGTACTCGTGATCAGTTGGGTCCCCATGGCTCGCTGAAAACTCACCAAAAATGAGCCCTAAATCTGGGATTCTGATCCGATACTATACATACGAGTACCCCATATAGTCGGATAATCTCCCGTATATATAACTTAGAGAATTTCTCCAGTGTGAAGGTCATCCATACCACCAAAAAGTGTGCCGACTTAGTAAGCCGGTCCACTACCACCTATACTGCGTCATGTCCCTGCGATGTCCATGGCAAGTGAGTCACAAAGTCCAACGTGACATGCTCCCACTTCAACTCGGCTACCTCCAAGGGTATGAGCAAACCTGCTGGTCTCTGATGTTTAGCCTTAACCTACTGACACGTGAGGCATCGACTAATAAAGTCACCAACCTACCTCTTCATTCCACTCCAGTAATATTAACGATGAAGATCATGATACATCTTCATGCCACCTGGATGAACTGCAAAACGAGAGCAATGAAACTCCCTAAGAATCTCCTCCCTCAATCCTATAGACTAGGGAACTACAACCCGTCCCCTATACTGAAGGCTACCATCCGTGGAAAGGGTCCAACCCTCATCACCAGTACCCAACCGTACTCAGTCCTTATTGGACATTATCTCTGGGTCTCGTTCTTGGGACTCTATCACTCTGCTCAATAGGGAAAGCGTAGCCACCAAACTCCCCAAAGTACCCTGAGCCTGTCCCATGTAGCTTAATCCAAATTTTCTAATAGTCTCAAGCATCTGCCACTCTCAAAAAGTTACACTAGCCAAAACTCCCGTGACTTTCGACTGAGTGCATCAGCCACCACATTTGCTTTATCGGGATGGTAATGCAAAGTGAAGTCATAGTCTTCCAGATACTCTATTCACCTACGTTGTCTTATGTTGAGGTCCCGCTGTGTAAAGATGTACTTTAGACTTTTATGGTCCGAAAATACCTCGCACTGCTCACCGTATAGATAGTGGCGCCAAGCCTTTAAGGCAAGGACAATGGCCACCAACTCCATATCATGTGTGGGGTAATTTTGCTCATGATTCTTTAACCGCCAAGAATCATAAGCCACAACTCTCCTAGACTGCATCAAAACACAACCAAGTCCGTCCTTGGAGGCATCACAATGTACTGTATACCTTTATCCCCTCTCCAAAACTAACAAAATAGGAGTTGAAGTAAGTCTCCTCTTCAATTCCTGGAATGCCTTCTCACCTGAGTTACTCCACTCAAACTTGACTTTCTTTCGGGTCAACTTTGTCATAGGTGCAGCTCATCAAGAGAAGTCCTCAATGAATCGCCTATAGTACCCTGCCAATCCCAAGAAACTGCGTGTCTCAAAGATTAAATTTGGCCTCTCTCAATGCATGACTGTCTCAACCTTCTCCGGGTCCATAGTACACCCGAAGCCGACACTACATGTCCCAAAAATTTCACTTTAGTCAGCCAAAATTCACACTTGCTGAACTTGGCATACAACTGATGGTCTCTCAAGGTCTGGAGAACAATTCCCATGTGACCCTCATGCTCCTCCTCAAACTTGGAGTAGATCAAGATGTCATTAACGAAGACTACAACAAACACATCTAGGTAGGGTTGGAACACCCTATGCATGAGATCCATGAATGTCGCTGGAGCATTCGTCATTCGAAAAGGCATAATAGTAAACTCGAAATGCCCATACCGTGTCCTAAACGCCGTCTTAGGAATGTCCTCCTTCCTACCCCTCAAGTGATGGTAACCTGTGCAAAAATTTATCTTAGAGTAGACTCGTGCCCCTCTCAATTGATCAAATAAATCATCAATCTTCGGCAAAGGGTACTTATTCTTGGCAGTACCCCTCTTCAACTGTCGGTAGTTAATGCATAATCGAAGGGTCTTGTCCTTCTTCTTGGCAAACAACACCGGAGTGCCCCATGGTGAAGTGCTCGATCTAATGAACCCACTGTCCAACAATTCCTGTAATTGGACCTTGAGTTCTTATAACTCAGAAGGCGTTATCCTATGTGGAGTTATAGAAATGGGTAATGTACTGGGATGTAACTCAATGGTGAAGTCTACATCTCTAGGTGGAGGTAATCCTGATAGTTCATCCAGAAAAACATCCTAATACTCACAAACCACTCGAGGTAGACCAAACTCATGTCTCGCCTCATCCTCTAGGGTAAGGCTTGCTAGCCAATCCATTAATTGCCTGTGCCATCTCGAATCGTACAAGGCTTGGGGTAAAGCATTGCTCTTGTCCCCCTAAAACTTGAAACAAATACCGTCTGGTGTATAGACAGTGACCTCTTACGATCACAATCAATAATAACACGGTGTGTTGTCAACCAATCCATCCCAAAGATGACCTCAAACTTTGATATTTTCATGACTCTAAGTTCCACAGTGAGTAGAATCTCCAAGATCTCTAACTCACAACCCGGATATATTTGATCAGGTTTTCAAAAACTTTGTTACAAAAAAGTAATCTACCATCACTAATGATTGTTTGGGGAATCCCAAATTTGGATAAAATATTTTTCTTTTAAAAACTTGATCATTATTCTACGATCTTTATTTTTACAGGGAATTGTCTCTATCCATTTAGAAACATAGTCAACTGCAATCAAAATATACATATATCAAAAAAATGGAGGAAATGGTCTAATAAAATCGATGCCCCAACAATAAAAAATTTTAATAATTAAAATAGGATTTAAAGACATCATATTTATCTTTGAAATTTTTTTCATTCTTTGACATCAGTCACAATTTAAACAAAAGATATGAACATCTTTGAAAAGAGTTGGCCAATAAAATCTACATTTTAAAATTTTAGCAGCAGTTCTTTTTGAAGCAAACTGACCTCCGTAAGCTTCAGAATGACAAAAGTGACTAAGGAAAGGAAGGTGAGACCATTGATGAAAAGATACGATCGAACGCGATTATCCAATTCCCACAAGGTAGAAAGGTATGAAAATTTCTTCCAAAATCATGCAACAGTTTGTTAGAGGGATGTTGTGATTACTGATTTTATGGAGTTGGCACTATTGGCGAAGATGGAGAGGAGAAATTGGGTATGGTTTTTGTGAAATGGCGGAGACACCGTTGTTGACTTGGTGCGAGAGTTTTACTCCAACACCGAGATCATCAACGGCACAATCCCAACATACGTGAGAGAGACCCACATTAACATGGATGAATCATATATTAAGGAAGTAAGGTAAGAAGTGCCTCGAGTGTATAACCCGACTTACCCCCGAGAAAGAATGTTGCAAAGAATGTGGTTGGGAGGGAGTTTATTAGGGTGGCTGACTTTTCATGGACGGGGCAGAGATTTTTAAAATAAGGGGAGCTCACCCATAAATACAATATGTGAAACTTGATTGCGGTGTCTAACCTCACCCCCATAGGACGAAAAAATAAGATTTTACCTGACATGGTCCGTCTGCTCTATGCACTTGGAAGGGAGCATAACATCGACCTCCCCTCACTAATCTTGAGTGAAATGAAGAAGGGATGTGATGCGAAAAGGAGTGCACTCTCTTTTGCCACTTTGGTGACTAAAATGTGCATGAATAATGGAGTTAGGGTGAGTCTCGAGATGAAAATTCAAAAGCCAATGGGGCCACTGAACAAGGCATCCTTTAGGAGGAGCTAAGGACATAGTGGTGGCCCAGCGGCAAGACAAGAAGTGCCACCAACCCAAGGAGTGGATGAAGTGCAGGAAGAGCTTAACCGGGAGGAGGAGAGAGAGATAGAGATAGAGAGAGATCAGACACGGACTCAGGAGGAGCCAAGACCCAATTCTAGCACCCGCACCCGACGTTCTATACGAGACATCATGTTTAGCATTAAAGCAAAGTAGGATGAGATCCTTCGCCTTTTGAGGGGTGGACATGATGCACCAGGTGGAGCTAGTGGAGATGACGTACTTGGTGGGTCTGGAGGAGTTTGAGAATTATTTTTGTTCTTGGAGATTAAGTGTGTGATTATGGTTGAGTGCTTGGTTCTTCTTTAGTGAAGTTTTTTCTTGTTTTTTTAGGAGTTTCTACTTTTGTGGGATGTTGTGAATACTTAAAAGTTTTTGGTGTGTTTGATTATTTATTGTGTGGATGAATTAAATCTTGGATGTTGATGCTAAACAATCATATTCTATGAAATGAATGGTTCAATTTTTCACTTTTAACTATTTAAAATACATGTACAGAATTGGCACTTTAATAATTCTTGTTAATGAATGATGAAACGGGTATGGATGCTAAGACCATTTGTTAAAGTAACTATGCACATGATCGGTTTGACACCTCAACTTAACAACCGAGACTTAAAACCACATTTTGTATTTTATGGTACAAGATGATTGGACTCGAAAATGGAATGGGTATATAACTGACATTCCCTGAAACACCCGACATAACCAGTGGAGATGCAAAGGATACCATGGTCAGTTTTTGAGCTTTACGATGCTTTTGAGAGAATATCAACATTTACTCAAGTGAGCTTTTTCATTTCTTTTTTTCAATAATCGCATTAACTTTGCTTTGATTGATGCAACTAAAGTGATCGATTGACTTATCCCACGGGGAATACGTGCATAAAACATGTACATGTGCACAAACTTGAGAAATAATTTTAGGCCATCTTTTGATTTAACTCTTAGCCTTAGCCATTTCTTTTTTAAAATTATATCCATAGTTAGCCATGCTTGAGCCTTCAAAGAATGATTTCCTTTTCAAGAAGTCCATATGAGAACTGAGCCATAAAAAAATATGCTTGACATACCTTTGCTATCTAATTTTCTTACACCCTCTTATAAATCAGTGTGATACACTACAAAGGATAGATTTTGAATACCATTGACATCATTTTGTTAGCCACTGACCTCTGGCCACATTACAACCTATGAAAAACCCTAATTGATCTCAAGTCTGATGCATCTGTGTGCTGTCAAACAAAAGTTGGGGTATGTTAAAAAGTATTTCTTTGATTGTATCAATATTCTTCCACAAGATTATGCCAAGAACATGATTAGTATGCTTTCTAAAAAATTTCACTCCCACTCTAATTGTGCATGTGATTTTTTGATTGGCTATCCTCTGATTACATGCTCTTTGAGAAACAAGTCACTTTAATCAGAGGGAATTTTTACGGAGGGAATTTCTAAGAAATGTTTGTGAAATCAAAGCTATCCATGGAAGGTGATAAAGTAGAATGTTTGTTATACAACAATTCTTGTTTCTAGAATGGCCATTCTTACTACACAAGGGATTTCAAATGGCAATGTAACAGATGTTAGTTGTTGCATAGAGTAAGTACCAATAGAAGAAGTGCATGCTAGACACAAGTCGAAATTAAGGGTTGGATGTCTCAACGACCATGATGTTAACTACAACTGGAATCCCATATACACATCTGTTCAACTGAAGTTTGTGGGTAGCTTCACTGGAAACCCTCACGAGACAACACTAGTCCACTAAGGTAAACCTAGCGGTTCAATGGCTTGTTGCATATGCTAAATACAACTGGATGACCTACGAAAAAGGCATTAGAAATAGATTTACATTCAATTTTTGTTCTATTACTAGAGACTAACAATATTTAGGTTGGGGTGTGACTAGTACTTAAATGTAGCATTTTACTATGCCTCTTTAAGACTATTAGTACTTTGATGCAGTTTGAGTAATGTCATTTCAGTTCCTAAAGTGAACAAGGGTTCAAGAGCAAGAAAGATTACATTTGAGTGTAATGCCATTACATTAGGAAAAAAATTTGGAAAAGCTTGGACCAAGGCAATATCGTTCAAACACCAATCAACGTTCGAATGTTACCTTACATCATGAGAAGATCAGGCCACTGAGACATGGTGTGTTGTAGCGAAAGAAAGAAGACCTTGAGCCACGAAGGAGAGAGCCTAAGGTACTGGAGTACCACATTCGAACGTCCCCTAGAATCATTTGAAAATTAGACTGATGCATGGAATATAGAAATGAATTTCCACTAAAGATCATAGGGCACTTGAGTGAAAAGGTCAAAACACCAGTCAACGTTCGAACGCCCTTAAAGCAAAGATAGAAGAAATGTTTGAACGCCATCTAACATTTGAACACCCACAATGCAAAAACAGAAAAAAAAAAATGTTCAAACACCAAATCACATTCAAACGTCCTCCACAGACTGACTGCAGAGTGGTTGACTTTTAACTTTGACAGGGGCAGCATACACTATTCATTCACCCTCTTGTTCCCCCTCCTTGCCTATAAATACTCTCACTTTGGGAGCCTTCAAGGGGGTGCTTGGTAGGAGAGTTGGTAGAGAGTTTGATGGAGGTTTAGACTCACACCCATAAGAGCTAGTTGTATAATTGTTGTATGTTTGCTTGTAGTTGTTCTTGAAGTCAGTTTGGCTTTAGACCAACACTTCTTAATTTGTCATGAAATTAGTCTTAAATTTATACTTTCAATTACTTGTAAGAAGAAAGATAGTTCATCTTTCGGTTGAGGAAGCAACCCTCCATTTCTGGGTTGAGGATGTAACACCCCAAAACACACCCTGGACGTCATTACATTCTAAAATCATTCATATCATGAGAGCACTAATAAAATTCTTTAAGAAACAAGACTTTATTTGTCATCCACAAATAATTACAACCTTATCCAAAAGAATAAGCCCAAGTCATGGCTATTACATCTCAAAAATTAATTAAAGAAACGCAGTGGAATACACAAAAGAAGCTAGACTACACAATATTCCAAAAGAGTGTCTTAGTCTAGTACAAAAGGAAAGGAGGTCGCTCTATGCGTCTACCTCGGGATCCACATTCCCGTTAAGTGGAGTCTCCCAAGTAGCGGGCTCCTCGGCTCTTGCGTCCTCCTCTAGTGGGTAATCTGAAAAATGTTAGCGGCAGGCGGTGAGCACGAAGCTCTGTAGAAAAATTCTCCCAAACCCATAAAAGGTTTGTAAAAGCATTTAAAATGGTCGGTCTCATTTTTAACATAACATAGATACATAATTTGAAATAAAGTAGTGACATTGAAAAAGGATCTCAAGTTTATGTAAAAGCATTACTTAAATTAATAAACGAGCACCACATACAAATAATAGTCATTAATGGTCATAAACAATTTCCAACACTTCTTTTGGTAGGTGGCATACTTTAGGGTAACCTCCACTCCCTTTTTAGGTCACCTTTGATTCTCAAGCATCCTTACCGGGAACCTCTTGAGAATGGGTGAGTATCCTTACAAGGAACCTCTCGCAAATCACTACATTACTTCCCAAGCATCCTTACCGAGAAACTCTAGGGAATGGGTGAGCATCCTTACAAAGAACCTCTCACTAATCACTACATTGTTTCCCAAGCATCCTTACCGGAAACCTCTTGAGAATAGGTGAGCATCCTTACAAGGAACCTCTCACTAATCACTACATTGTTTCCCTAGCATCCTTATCGGGAACCTCTTGGGAATGGGTGAGCATCCTTACAAGGAACCTCTCACTCATGTGCATCACAAACAACCCAACCAAGCATACAATTTTCACATTTATCTCAATTCACAAGCATCCATCCAAAATCCCAAAAATATATCATGCAACAATTCCACAACCAACTAAGTAAAGAACATGAGATCACAATAGCATCATTTTATGGTTCAACATGAAACTCTAAGGGTTGAAAATCAAGAATAAGGTAAAATTTAGAAAAAAGTTCATCTCTCTTGAAATCTAGGGTTTTTAGCCAAGAAAAAGGGTTTCATGGTTGACCCACTATTAATATTGTTCAAAGCATGGTAATATTATCAAGAATCAATGATCTATAGCATACATATAAGATTTAGAGTGGAAAGAGTACATATAAGTAAACCCTAGCCTCAATGCAAGTGAATGAGAGAAAACCCCAACCTTGTTCTTGGAAGCTAGGTTTGATCTTGACTAACTCCTTTAAACTCTTGTTTTTCTCTTCCTTTCTTCCTCTCTTCTCTTCCTTTCTTTCT
>CM042198.1:2006505-2025218 GCA_023539305.1 Ilex asprella
AAAAGGGAAAAATGGTAAATTGGCACTATAGTACGGGTTGAAAACCTGAAATTTTCTAGATCTCAGATAACGAAACTGACCTGGTCATTGTATCTCAGATAACGAAATGGATCTCATCATTGGATTCTGATTTTACGTTCATTTTTCTCATTGCATGATTCTTTGGGCATTGAGGCAATGCATAGTTCAAGTTAGGGGCTGCGGTGCATCATTCACATGTTCCACCACTTTTGTACATAATAGTTGGAAATGTTAAAATTTTAAAAAAATTTGGACATTTTTGTGAAAAATATCTAATATTGAACTATATTCCCCTATTATAATGGTCATGGGAGTTTTTTTTTTTTGATCTTCATTATGAACTTTGAATACATGAGCACATTATTGAAGTCTATCCTATGCTAGAGTATCACATATGTGTTTTCTTTCGAACTCAACCATAAGTGCACCATGAACTTGAAATTTTAGCAATTTACAAATTGAGTGCACATTTTAGTGCTTGACATGAATAGTGGAGATGAGTAAGTACCCATGTGAGCTTTAGTACCAATTCTTGTTGGAGGGAACTTACATTTACTTGAAGAACAATTTTTCAAATTTCAAATTTATTCAATAATCTCATTATGCTTGTTTTGGTTAGGTACATTTGGATAGTTGATTGACTTTGTCTTGAAATGCAATGTGTTCTCCCATGTCTATATAGAAATGATCTTAGGTCATCTTTGTTTTTCTTTGGGCTTTAACCTTTTTCTTGTGAAAAAATTATCCCTAGTGCCATGATTAAGCCTTAAAAGAAAAAGTCGTTTCCATGCCACATTTGACCAAGCAGTGTAAAATGATAAAATCTACCTCACCTTAGTTGTTCCTAGAGTTTAATATGAGTGATCATAAAGGAGAAGGAAGTTTGGTGTGGAAACACAAACAAAAGGAGTGAATGATGTTGGAACTGAAAGAGTTCAATAGAAAAAGAATGAAACTCCAAGAAAATGAAGGAAAAGGGTGAAAGAAGAAAAGAAAGTGAAAAAGAAAAGGAAAATTTTAAGGAAAAGAAGAAAAAAGAAACAAAGAGTGGAAGTGATGGTGTTAGCCTAGAAATCCCATAAAAGGAAGATCTTTTTGAAATAAAGGTCATTCACTTGGAATAACTCTCTTTGTTATCCTATAGCCTTCATTTCATTTGCCTAGATATCACCCCCAAGGCCCTATTATAACCCTTGAAAGTCCTAAATGATCTAGAGAAGCATGGGGGGTGCGTACTTTTAAAGAAAAAAAGGAGTTGATTTTGCTATCTAATGCCCTAGCATTCCTTTCATGAGATTATGCCAAGGTTGTTTCATTTTTATGCATTCTTCATTTTTGGATTATATGTGAGCATACTTCGTTTTGTGCACAAAATTCCATCTCACGTATACACAAGGAGAGCATGCTTGAATAATCATGTGCGATTCATTGTTAAGAGAAACCCTTGGTGAGTTTTGCATCAAAGCTTAATTTGGATAGCCAAAGTGAAGGTGAACTCCGTTGTGTAAATTTTTAAATTACATGTTCATTTCACATACACATGAGTTTGAAAATGAATGTATATGTGGATATTCTAGAATAGCATTTACGGCTATGATATGTCTCATGTGTGATTGGTTCGAGAGTTCATATCAAGTTGTTTTTGAAATCCCAGTGCTAGTTAAGATAAGGGAATATGCTTTAAATATTGAATACAAGGAAAAGAAGTTTGTAGGTACCTTCACTGAAAACTTTCATGAGACAAAACTCGTCCACTAGGGATCACCTAGGGGTTTAAAGGCTTGTTACATGTGCTAAATGCAATATCGGAAGTAGGATAGGTTTATTCTTTGTTTTCTTAATTTTAACATTTTGTTTGCTAGGGATTAGAAAAGCTTAAGTTGGGGGTGTGATGAGCACAAAATATTGCATATTTGAAGGCCTCATTATATGCATTTTAACTCAACTTTAGCATCCAAGTACTTAGAGTTAGCCGAAATTATGAATAATGTTGAATTTTTTGTGTTACATGTTTTTATAGCTTAAACCATTGATTTTAGGACCTTGCAACTAGTATGGATGTTTGGTGAAGGCATGGACACATTACATGAAGATTTGGAGGCTTAAAAGTGAAGAAATCAAGGAGGTATTGATGCATAGGAACAAAGGCACCAGCACCCGTACCACTGGGTTGCAGAGCCTCAATTTTTCTCCATTTTGACCATGATCCACTTTGAATCTAAAAAAGTATAACTATGCCTCCTACACTGTTGTTGAAGACTTTGGAGGCTTGGCATTCAATGAAAAGGAGAGAGAAGGGGTGAAGCATAGGGAGTGCATGTGACGCCCCTAAAATCGGGGGTCCTTTTTAAATCGTTGACCAACCGTCAACCCGTAGAAATAACCTTTCTAGCCTCAATTCTAGACCTTATGTCCATACAAATTCCCATAATCGAGATTTTAACCCAGGTATATACCCCGTGTTCTCTTTACCATTTAATTCTCCCATGGTCCAACATGTCTCAAAATAGTTCATTTAAAATTTATTTGTATTCTTTGAACCAAAGAACACA
Source organism: Ilex asprella (assembly GCA_023539305.1). Classification (NCBI taxonomy): domain Eukaryota; kingdom Viridiplantae; phylum Streptophyta; class Magnoliopsida; order Aquifoliales; family Aquifoliaceae; genus Ilex; species Ilex asprella. The sequence continues at coordinate 2,009,079 of CM042198.1, forward strand.
AAGTCCAAAAACATAGGAGAACAGTATTAAAATTTCAGAAATTTGCAGAAAGTACAGGTACATCGAACCCTTTGGACCAAAACGTACTGGTACACTGTACCGGTGCTGAACCGTACCGGTACACAGCACCGGTACAGTCTTACATTTCCAATTCAATTCAAACCTTACAAAAACCAACCCAACCCTTACTTAACATGTATTTGGGCATCCAACATGGTTTATATAAGATCAATTACAACATTTACATGCGAATTCATTTGATTACATGCCAAAATAAATATTCATTGTAATGTCTTTACAATTTACTCAAAATAAAAACCACATTCTAGCTTCTTCATCCATGAGGCTCAAAGTGAGAGTCATCCACCGGCACGAGCTCCGCACCTGAAATATTTTCCCAAAAATGGTGAGCCAAACTCAATAGAGTATTTCCTAATTAGGCTACTCCCCAACCCAAATGCACATGAAATGCTCACATGCAACCAATTCACCATGCACACATTTCAAACATGAATATGCTATCAATGTTGGAAATTTACAATGCAATGCTATGGAATGAGATGAGACTGACTCTTAGCGACCAACTCGAGCCCTTCTCGGCTCTTCGACACATGCAATTGCTAATGTGCAATCACCCGTCATTCATGATCCCGAGCCCTCCTCGGCTCGCCAACACATGCAATTTTCCATTGTACAATTTCGTCATTTATGTTATACATCAAATGACATTATCAATCCAGAGTCTTGTATGTGGTGAGTATTTATGGACTTACACCAACGGCACCCAACCGACGCAGTATTTATGGTCTTCCACCAATGGTCCCGCTTACACCGACACAATTTATGGACTAATACCAACGGAAGTGCATATCTAAATCACTGGGCCTTACACCCTAGGGATCTTCTAGCCCTTCTTGCTAACCCCGACCCTCACACCATGTAAACCGTGCAACTCGGCCAAGTCATTGACTTAGCTCCCTCAAGCCCACTCGTTATCCACCCATGTAGTGTTGACTCCTTTCATGCACAACCACCCATTTAATGCAATGTTCCTGTGCGTATGCAATGTAATGTCTCATTGCAACTCTACTACAATGTTCAATATGCAATGTATGCCATATGAACCATTTCAAACCCAATTCATATAATCCATGACAAATTATATCAAAGCATATAATTTTCATGTCTCACAATGTCAATAAACCAAAATGCATTTATCAACATTTCATCCAAAACTCATATCCAAGCATGTTATCTCATATTAAGCAAATAACACACTTTCAAATCAAGACATTATGTAAACACATAACATGCCCACAATTCACATAATTCAAGAAATTACATTAAGCACTTTCTACATACCCATTTCAAGATAGAATATATTCTACCTAATTTCAATACCCATTTCACTAAGGCATAATTTAAGCACACAACATGCCCATATGACACCAATTCCCATAGAATTTTCTAAAACAAATTACCACATTTCAATTCCAAGCTAGGAATTTACGGTAATCTATTTCTACTCTCATTTTCATACTGATATCATTAAATTTCCTTTCAATAGGCAAGTGATATTCATGTCTATCAACCTACCCATTTCAATATAGCATTTTAGGTTTGGAAAACACCTAAGTAGAAGAAAAATCCTACATCTTGCAGCGTGAAAGAAGTTGTAGAAGCCCCAAGCGACCAACCCAACTCAATCCCAAGCTCTTCCAAGAAAATTTGGGTTTTCTACCTTCGGTGAAAGCCCTTCTTTTTGGTGTGTATGTGTAGCCCTCGTCGAGGAGATCAACTTTTCTTCTTGCCCTGAACGGATTAGAGCTCTCTAGCTCCGTATATCGTAGAGAGAAGTTGAGTTTTTTTCTCTCTTTTCCCTCTCTTCTATCGGCTGAACATGGGCTGAAATAATGGGAAAAAATCTGGTTTTTTCCCCTATTTATATTTTTTGGATACTTGGCCCACAACGCGCCATACTGCCCTTTTTAATTTAGGGTCCGTTTTCGTCCCCGAAACAATTAAATTTCGCTCTGGTTCAAGTTCAAAATATTTTTAATTTGTCTTGACTTCATTTATTTCAAAAATCCCATAATTTTGTCAAAAAATTCGTATTTGGGTCTCCCGGGGCCTGACAGCCTCGTAAAATGCGAAAAATCCGACTATTTCAGAATTCGTCGAAATTTAACATGGTCACTAGATTTCACGAGACGAATTCAACGGTGAGGTTTGTTTCATCATCTGAGCTCTAGAAATTTTAAGTTTAAAACCTGAACCATTGTGATAATTTACCATTTTGTCCTTTATTCTTAAAAGTTTAAATTTATCTGGACTTTTACAGTGCAAGTCAGGCTTGTCCTAGCCTACCAAGCCATCAAATCAGCCTCCTATTGATGGGTGGCCTTTCACACAGACCCAAGGGACCCCCATGGACGAAAATGAAGAGATATATTCAGCATTCCTAAGCATTGCAAATGGTGGCTACCTAAGCTAGGAGTAGTTCAATGTAGAAGATGATGAATAGTAGTTATGTTTTTGCAATTTCTTCATCATTTTCATCAATGTAAGCTTTGATCTTCTTGTAATTTACATTTCTTGCACTTTAATCTCATTCTTTTCAAATTTATTGCAAGTTTAGTTACATGTTCTTGAATCTACCATTGATGCATTAAGTTTTTCTTCATTTCAAGTTTAAAATTTGTATTGCATATTTTTCTTGATAGTTCAATTTTTATGCTTTAAGTTATGTTTTATGCTTCATGTCTTCATTATGTCTCTTTACATTATGTTTTTCTTTCTTGCAAACATGATTAGCTAGATTTTTAGTTGGCTAATTCAAGGAAGACCTCCTCTTGGATTTTTCATTTTTAACTCATTTTCTTTCCTCTCCTGTTGTACGATGGTTCAGTTTGACTGCGTTGAGGGTGGATGATATTGTGAGTCTTTGATATTTCGTAGACTTGTCACGGTTTATGCTTGGATTCTCACCATCTCGTCTCTAACTTTCCACAAATCAATCGTTTATAAATAAACCCTCGGATGATGGTTTCGAGTTCATTAGGCATTCCCATCGGAGTGAACCTTTTGGATTAGCCAACACTTATTTTTATTGCATTTTCATTCACAAGCACAATCACAAAACTCAAACAAAAGATTTTACACTTTTCTATTTTGATAAAATCACCTTCACACACTTGAACTTTCCTTCCCTGATGAGACGACCTTAGAATACTCTTCCAAGTAAAACACTGAAATTGTAAGATTCTCTCTACACTTGGGGAGCAATATTGCACATGCATTTCATTCCACACATTTTGTACATTTCATTTATCCCCCATTTTCTTGCCCTTTCTTTTGACACTATCCCAAGGGAGAGTGACACTCCCTTTCATCCATACACTACACATGCTAAGGGACAGTATTTAAGGGTTAGGAAAACAATCAAGGTTTTTGAACAAGCACTTGGATTAGAGCTCGGGTTTGAGTCGTGGTGCTTCCCAACGTGTTCTTTACGCTACAAGAGGCATGGTTCCCTCCAATTTAGGCTTATTTCCAACCTGGGAGGTTTATATAGAATGGGTAGGTTGATAGAGATATATATTACTTGCCTATTGTTTAGATTTGGTGAAATGGATTTTGAAATTAGGTAGAATAATTTCTACCTTAATTTCGATATGTAGAAATTGCTTGAAGTGGTTTCTTGGTAAAAATGTTGATTATGGGCATGTTATGTGTTTACATTATGCCTTGATAAGTTTAGTATGTTAATTGCATGATTATGTGATAACATGCTTGGAAATTAGAATAAATTATGGTATTCATATGCTCTTGATATAATTTACCATGGATATGTTGATTTATGATGAGTTTGTTCATATGACGTTCATTACATATTTAACAAGGCGATAGTATTGCAAAGATACATTACATTGCATTTACACGGGAACATCGCATTCATGGGCGTTGGGCATGAGTGTGGGTTGTGTATGCATGGTTAAATTAAACAACATACTTGGTAGATGATGAGTGGGCTCGGTACCATTGAAGCAAGGTTCAACAGAGTCGCACGGCTGCATGAAAAAAAAACCTTTTGTTGGGTATAGCAAGTAGGGCTAAACTCTCCCTCGGACTCAAGACCCGACTATTGGTTTATATACTTTCGTTGGTGCAAGTCAAAAAAAGTGTATCGGTGTGTGGAGCGGGCGGTGCGACGCCAAAAGTCCGTTACCCAACAAAGACACATGAGTTTTATTTTAAAATTTTCATACGATATATAACATCAATGACGGATTTATCATACATTGACCTACATTGTCTAGTGAGAGCCAGTGAGGGTTCGAGTATAAGGGCATGGTTGAGTATAATCTCTTTTCCTAGCATGTCATGGTGAAATTTCAACCTTGAATTGCACATTCTTGCTTGGGATAGTTATTGCTCGTTAAATATTGCATGTGCACATTTCATATTCACTTAGGTTTGGGAGTAGCCTCTTTAGTAGACACCCTATTGAGCGCGACTCATCCTTCATGGGAAAATATTTCAGGTGCAGGGTTTACATCAATGGACGACACATATTTCGAACCTCAAAGATGAAAAAATCCGATTTGTTGCTTTTATAGTTCATTTTGTGAAGTTTTTATTAAAATTCTATTTTGATGTGTAATTATATGGAATTGTATGTAATGGAACTAGTATGGATCATGTTTTAGGTAGAAAACTTTATTATACATGTTTGAGATGAAAATGATAAGGTTTGAAATGGTTTGAAAATGAAAAACAGGTAAAACAAGGAAATTCGGACAAAGCGTACCGGTACACGTACTAGTATGATGCTGTCTAGAGAGTTCACCGTACCAGTACGTGTACTAGTACGCTTTCACAGATTTTTTATTTTTTTTTGTTTTGTTTTACTTCCACAAGCTTTTGGGCTATGCATTCCTTCCTCCCAAGAGTATGAATGATCATTAATGGAATGCCAATTATGGTATGTGAAACCTAGGATGGGTCACACGCTTAAAAGAAAATATGTTTTGTTTTTTTAGTAAATCCCAATAAAGGAGATGTGGTGTCGTGGTGTTGGGTTAACTGGCATCCACGGGTATTTTCGCGGGTTGATGGGTTATCAACGGACTTATAAATGACCTCCGAAAGTTTGGGGCATCACAATCTTCTATGAAAAAAAATATAAACGTCGATAGAGATCTGACCACTTGAAGACGAGACTAAAGAAGATTTGGGTCACCTAGCAAAGTGTCAAAACGACCGTCCACAACAAGCTTCATCGTCTTGCGATCTAGCTCAAATTCAAGATCTAAAATCCATCCAAGGTTTAAGAAGGAGATTGGGCCAGTGGATAGTCAAGCTCTCAGAAAGGCAGGCAAGGAAGGGAGGTCTAACTCGACCGAAAAGGTTAGAACCAGAGCTTGCACAATAGTCTAGAGAAAAAAAAGAGAGTCATGGATTTTCAAGGCAAAAAAGAAATAATGATGCAACAAGGCTAACCTCAGAGCATGCTAGCATGACGAGAGGTGTTGGTTGGACCTCGGGCACATAGACAACCACATTAGTATCAATGCTTGAAGCCTCTTCCTCCATTTCATTTGGGGTCAAGTTAGTGTTCATCCATAAGGGCTCCAGACCGTCTAAGATACCATCCTATGAATTGTCGCCAACGGTAGAGATTGCGATTGCAAGATTCTCATTGCGGAAATGCAAATGAGGAGGAAAAGTGCTTCATCATCCTTTTTCCGTTATTGGATCTTCCACCTAATGGTTGATAAGAATGTGCCTTGACCTTTAGAATTTCTCCCTAGGCCTTGATTTGGAAGATGAAGGGGAGCAAGTGGAATAGGTAAGAACAACTACTGTTTTAGGACTTTCATTCTGTGTTTTTTGGCAAAGAGAAGAGTTTTGTGCAAAGTCATCAATGTCAAATTGCCAAGAAACATAGCGTTCCCACCATGACCTAAACATAGTAGTATTGAACATAGCCTTCAAGGGAGTCATGTGAAAGCTTCGACGGTTCGTAGAAAACTTAGAGAAATATCCCTGATCAAACACGAATCAGCCAAAGTAGACCGAATAGTGAACTCAGTATTAAGTGTAATGGTGAAATGGATAGGAACATGCAAAACCAAGCCGAATTGATGAGGCATGTAAATCTCAATCCCACAGTGGGCACTAGAACCACAAAGAGGTCCAAGACCGTAATGAAGATCCATGGGATGGGGGCATGAATAACAAGCGTCTTCATGCTAAGCACTCTAGTCGAGAGGTGATTCGAACTTATTTTAGTGATCTAATTTATATTATACACCCAAGTATAAGTGATCGAATTGTAGATTTCTCGATTTAAGTCCAAGTATCAATCCCACAAAGAGTTTTAATAATTAGAAAATAAAATGAAAATAGTGATGTTATTGTTTTAACAAAGTAACATAAGATAGCTTGTGATGTGAGCTTAGATTGATAAATAGTTTAGTTGAACTTTTGGTTGTAGATAGATTGTTAAAAGAAAATAATAAAAAGTATCTTTTAGTTTAAGGATCGCATATGCTTCATATTGATTAAATACTAAAAATCCCACCTTACAACAATTAACTTTTCCTGTCACTTGGAAAGTCAATTGGTAGGTTCGATGTATATTAAATTATACCACATCAACTTAGGTCTACTGGCGGTATTCGTGACAATTAACTAATTCAAGTAATATAAAAGGGTCGAACCATTCATGAGGATCGCTTGAATTACCTAATTAACAATATTATAATAAGTATATGCATATAAAATCATAACACAACAACTTCTTAGGTTAACTAGTAGGCATATGCATCAATTGATTAATTCAAATAGACCAGAAGGTCAAGTCATTTAGGAGGAATACCTGAATTACTCAATTGTTAGTTAATGTTATGTATCAGTTAAACAACCCTAGTAATCCAGAAGGACAAGCCATTCAGGAGGATCACTCAGGCTATTAATCTAACAATAGTATCGTGCAATAGTTTAAACATCCTCAGTGCCTTTGGAGGTCAAGCTATACCATTGGAACACCGTGGATATTCAACCGACAGTTTGATAATTCAATCATGACATAATTTTGGGCTACATAGTAAAACCCAATTACGTACGTCACTGAATCATCAATGAAGTGCTTAACAATAAATAATATAAGCATCGGCATTCCACTATTTAACCAATAATATTCATATGTTTACCCTTCTCCAAATGGTATAAATAAACTACTCATTCTCCATTGCTATGGACAAGCAAGAAGTGTACTTAATTTTCATGGCAACAGTAAATAAAATGCAGACACTAACACTTCTTTCGCAAAGACCAACCACCCTTAACATCAGTTAAGACACAAAGGTGGCGGCAGTTCAGCTCTCTAAATAGAAAGACATAACAGAAATGCAGAAATGTAGAGTTTTGGCTGGAGAGTAGTGCTTGTTTTATTTTCCTATTGTTCCTAACCTCCAAACATCACCCATCAATGTATGTATATGGTGTATGTGTGGAAAGAAAGGGCAATGGAATGGTGGAAATGAAATGTATGAAATAGAGAATGTATGAACAAAAGTGCTCCCCAAGCACAAGGAGTCTTTTGAATGTCGTGTTTTACTTAGAAAAGTATTCCAAGGTCGTCTCCTCAGGGAAGGAAAGTTCAAGTGTGGTGAAGGTGATTTAGGTGAAAAAGAAAAGTGTAAAATCTTTTGTTTGAGTTTTGGTGTTTGTGTTTTGGCTAAAATTAAAATGAAAACAATGGTTAGCTAATTCAAACAGGTGATTCCAATGGGAATCCCAACTCAACTCGAAACCTTCCTCCAATGGTGCTTAGATGAACGATTGATTCTTGAGAAGCTAGGGACGAGATGGAGGTAAGGATCAAAGCATAACCCGTGGCCAGGCATGTAAAACCCTGGTAAATTTAAACTTTTATGAATAAAGGGCAAAACAATAATTTACCTCTACGATGCGGGTTACAAACCTGAGTATTTCTAGAACTTGGATGACAAAACGGAACTCACCGTTGGATTCATCTCGCGAAATCTAGTCACCATGTCAAATTTCATCGAATTCCGAGATAGTCAGGTTTTTTGCGTTTTACGAGGCAGTCGGACCCCGGGAGACCCAAATACGAATTTGTTAGGAAACTTGTGAGATTTTCAAAATAAATGAATTCAAGACAAAGTACAAATATTTTGAACTTGAACTGGAGCGAAATTTAATCGTTTTGGAACGAAAACGCACCCGAAATTAAAAGAGACGTGTGACCAATTGTGGGCCAAGCATTCAAAAAATATAAATAGGGGACAAAATCAGATTTTTTCCCATTGGTCAGCCATTACTCAGCCGATAGAAAGAGGGTGAGAGAAGAGAGAGAAAAGAGAGAAGAGCTCACATTCTCTTTACGATCTACGGAGCTATAGAGCTTGAATCCCCTCGGGCCAAGAACTACAATTGGTCTCCTCGACGAGGGCTACGCGTCTACACAAAAAATAAGGGTTTTCACCAAAGGTGAGAAAATCAAAATTCTTGGGAGAGCTTGTGATTGAGTTGGGTTGGTTCCTTGGAGCTTCTACAACTAGTTTCACACTTCAAGAGGTAGAGGATTCTCCTACTTAGATTTATTCACCACTTTGAATGTTATGATGAAATGGGTAGGTTGATATAGATATATATAACTTGCCTATAGATGTGATTTGGGTGAAATGGGTATTGAAATTAGGTAGAATATATTCTATCTCGAAATGGGTATATTGAAATTACTTAATGTAATTTCTTGAATTATATGAATTGTGGGCATGTTATGTGTTTACATAATGTCTTGATTTGGAAGTGTATTATTGCAAAATATGAGATAACAGCCATTGTGAGACATGAGAATTATATGCTTTTGATGTAATTTTTCATAGATTATGTGAATTGGGTTTGAAATGGTTCATATGGCACACATTGCATATTCAACATCATATTGTAGTTGCAATGAGACATTGCATTGTATATACATGGAAACATCGCGATTGAGTGGGTGTGTGTGCATGATATAGTCAACACCATATTTGGTGGATGACAAGTGGACTAGAGTAAGCTAGGTCGATCACTTGGCCGAGTCGCACAGTTGGCATGGTGTTGAGGGTTGGGGTTAACAAGAAGGGCTAGAAGATCCCTCGGGTGCAAGGCCCGATGATTTGGATACTCACTTCCATCGGTATTAGTCCATAAAGTGTGTCAGTGTACGCGGGACCATTGGTGGAAGTCCATAAATCCCATGTCGGTTGAGTGTCGTTGGTGTAAGTCCATAAATACTCACCCCATACAAGACCCTGGATTGATAATGTCATTTGATGTATAACATAAATGATGAAATTGTACACATGAGAAATTGAATGTGTTGAAGAGCCAGGACTGGCTCGGGATCATGGATGATGGGCAAATGCACAATAACAATTGCATGTGTCAAAGAGCTAGGAAGGGCTCGAATCAGATGGTGAGGGTGAGTTTCATCTCATTCCATAACATTGCATGGTAGTTTCCAACATTGATAGCATATTCATGCTTGGAATGTGTGCATGGTGAATTGGTTGCATATGAACATTTCATGTGCATTTGGGTTGGGGAGTAGCCTATTTAGGAAATACTCTACTGAGCGTGGCTCACCCTTTATGGGAAAATATTTCAGGTGCGGAGTATACCCCGGTGGGCGGAGCACATTTGGGTCACCAAGGGTGAAGAGGGCCAGCATGTGGCATTGTTTTGAGTGTTGTAAAACATTTATGGAACTTAGTTTTTGACATGTAAATTCATACAAAAGATTGTAATGAAACTTGTATAGATCAAGTATTATGCATATAAACTATGTTGGATGCCCACATACATGTTATGTAAGGATTGGGATGAAATTGATAAGTTTTGGAATGGATTGGAAGTGGAAAATAGGTGAAACAGACAGTTATTGGCATAGTGTACTAGTACGCGTACCAGTACGTTACTGTCCAGAGAGTTCGCCGTACCGGTACGCTGAACTCCAGAGAGTTCACCGTACCGATACGGTTTTCTAGACTTATGAAATTTTCAAGTCTCCTTGCTATGCTTTTGGACTTTGAGTTCTTGGGTTTCAATGGCAGAAATAGACATAAATTGTTATATATTGGGGTACATTCGACCCCGGTGGAATTAAATGATTATAGAACCATGGATCACATTTGAGACAAAAATTCTTACTTTGGGGAATGTTATCGACGTGGTGTCCGGTTAAGCAACATCCATGGGTATTTCTGCAGATTGACGAGTTGTCAATGGTTGATAAAGGATTCCTGGACCATGGGGTGTCACAAGGCCTACAGGATATCAAAGACTCACAACCACATCCATTCTCAACCCAGTCAAACCGAACCATCGTACGCCAAGAGGAGGAAAGAAAATGAGTTGAAATGGAAAACCCAAGAGGAGGTCTCCCTTGAATTAGCCAACTAAAAATATATCTATTCATGATCAAAGAAAAGACATGCATAATGTGAAGAGACATAATGAAGAAATGAAGATTGAAACTTAACTTAAAGCAAGAAAACTTAAACTAAGAAGAAAAATATTCAATACTCAATTTAAAACTTGAAATGAACAAAACATAAATACAACAATGGTAAAATCTAGAACATGTAACCTAACTTCCAAAGTACTTGTAATAAATGACATTAAAGACATTAAATGAAGATAACAAGAGTCTTACAATGAATTAAAAGTGAAAGGATAGAAGAAAATACAAAAATCTAAGTTTTCTATCTACTATTCATCATCTTCTTCCTTGGACTACTCCTAAGCTTAGGTAGCCACCCTTCAAATCTTGTGAAATACTAAATAAATGGAGAAGAACTCTGCATTTTTAACCATGGAGGGTACCCCTAGGTGTGTGATAGGCCTCCCATCCATATGAGGCTGAGTTGATACATTTCACAGGCTAAGACAAGCCTAGCCTGCAACCCACCATGGCTCCATCATTCTCTCTACTCCCCTCTCATCCTTGACCTTCTTTTGTTGACTTTGAGGTGTGAAAGGCATGTACATATGTAGAATATGTTAGGCGGCAAGTGAGAGAATCATAGGTGCGTTTTCATGAGTTGCAGGCGTTCTGGGCACAACCTACCGGTAGAACGATGAAACCTACTTGTAGGTTTTACTCCAGTAGCCAAAACCAACCAGTAGGTATTTTTGGAAGGTACTAGCTCTAGACCAGTTTTTTGTAGAAATGTCATAACTTTTGATCAAATAGTCTGATGGAGCTAAAATTTTGACACAAAATACAGGACATCCAGATCTACAACTTTCATGTTTTGAACGTTTTCAAATTCTAAGTAGATCATGGTCAAAAAAGAGGAAAAATAAGGTATTGCCACCAAATGGCACGGGTTCTGGTGCCTATGTTACCAAGCACCGATACATCTTTGATTTCTTTCAATTTTAAGTCTCCAAATCCTCATGTAAGGTGTCCAGGTCTTCACCATTTCTCCATGCATAGTTGCAAGGTTCCAAAATACATGATTTACACTATAATTACCTATAACATCGAAAATTCAACATTATTCGTAATTTCGGCTAACTTTAAGTACTTATTCACAAAGCTAAGTAAAAAATGCATGCAATGAGGCCTTTAAATATGCATTATTATGTGCTCATCAAGTAGAACAAACCAGAGTATTTTACAACTTTTTCTTTTTCGTCCTTTTTTTTTCTTTTTTTCTCTCTTTCTGAACTTCCTGTAGAGATTTCTCTCTTGCAACCAAGTCATGTAAACCCCCACATATTTCTATTAATATAGCAATATAATTTTTTAGTAATTCTAATATATGTAATGATGTAAGAATAAACCATATAGATTGTAATAGTAGGAATAAATTCTAGGGAAACAAATTGATTATGAAGTTTGGGTGTCGAAGGCGTTTAAAATTGGGAAGGGTTATTAGATAATTTTTTAAATATGTTTAGGTCAAAATAAGGTCTTTATTGAATCCAGAAGGTCAAAAAATATTGGGAGAGGTAATATAGAGTGTATTAGAAGCTAGAAAGTATTCTGGAGTGAAAGCACATTTTAGATAGAATTTGGGTAAAAAGAGATCTTGGACACTTCCTAGTATTTCGGCCATAACTTTTTATATTGATGTCCATTTGATGTGAAATTTGGGTAATATATATTAGACATCTAGGGCTACAAAAGTGTATTCCATGAAAATATTCCAATTGGGTATCTAAATGGGTCAAAACTACACTTGAATTTGTAGCAAAAAATGTCAGTCAAACCGTACCAGTGCGCGTACCGGTACGTCAAACTCCAGTAGATAAACTGTACCGATACGTGTACGTACACTTTGTCTGAAGCTTTCTGAACAATAAAAAAAATTTAGGATTTTTGTGTTTTAAAACACCATTCAAGCCCCATTTGTCTCATTCTTCAATTCCACTCTCACCCCACACCTCTTCGGACCCTAGAAGAAGATTAAGGGAGGAAGGAAGTCTATAGAGCTTGGGCTCTTGCTTGAGATTCTTGATTCATGTAGGGATTTTCTTCTCTTTCTCTTACATTGAGGCTAGGGCTTATGTCTATATGTACTCTTTTGACTTTAGATCAAATATATGTACTATAAAACCATCATTCCTTTGTATTATTGCATAGATTAACATGTTTTAAACAAAGCTATGGTGGAATAGCTCTTAAATCTCTTTTTCTTGCTTTCAAACCCTAATTTTCAAGAAAAGTGGGTTTTCATCTTGATTCTTCCTTGTTTTTGATTTCAAAACTCTAGTGCTTTGTGTTGAGTAATGAAATGATTTTGTGGATGATCTCTTGCATTTTTCTTTGATTGATCTATGGAAATAATACATGTGAAAAATTGGGGATTTGTGGAATGGTTGGTTATTTGAGAAAATTGTTGGTATTGTATTTCTGGTATGATTTTTTGGATGAACATGAGTGAGAGGTTCCTTGTAAGGATGCTCATTTCTTCTCAGGAGGTTCCTTATAAGGACACTTGAGAAACAAAACCTTGAGGATGAGAGGTTCCTTGTAAGGATGCTTATGCCAAAGAAACAAGTCTTTGAGGGTGAGGGGTTCCTTGTAAGGATGTTCATGCCAAAGAAACAAGACCTTGAGGGTGGGAAGTTCCTTGTAAGGATGCTCATGCCAAAGAGGGCAATATTAAATCATGTGTGGGGTATTGGTTTACTTTTGAAAATTGTATGGCTCATTGTTGGTAATTGGTTTCACCTTTCAATTTAACTTTATTATTGTTCGTAAACTAGAGATCTATTAAAATGTAATGAATTTTCTTCAAAAGGTTATACAGGTTATTTGTGAAATGAGACCGACTTGTTTTACATGCATTCAAAACCTTGTTCGAGTTTGGGAGGATTTTCCTACAGAGCTTAGTGCTCACCCCTACAAATAATGTCTGCTTTCAAATTTTTGTTTAGAGGAAGAGCTCGAAATAGATGAGCCAGTAACTTGGGAAGCTCAAGTTGATGGGCAAGTAGATCCGGAGGGGGATGTCCAGATTGTGTTTTTCGATTCTAGACTAGGAGACACCTTTTGAGATACTGTTCATGATAGTATTTTGTTATTCTGCTACACGATTAAGTTGGATTCTTTTAGGATGTAAAATCCATTGCTTGGCCTATTCTTCTGAATGATGTTGTAAATATTCGATATGATGAACAAAATTTTCTTTATTAACAAATTTATTTAGTTGCTCTCATGATGTGAATGGTTTTAGCTAGTAATGCCACCCAAGGTGTATTTTGGGGCGTTACAAGTCCACCCGACCGAAATAAAGTATACACTCATATATATAGGCGGCCAAGGAAGCAGGAGATGGATGGATTAACATGCATCACTTGGAGCCACCGTCTCGACGCCACCACCACCACCACCGTCTGAACGGTGGTGCTTTGCTGGAACTTGATCTTCTTTGTATGTTGACTAATTCATGGTTATTTTACACTTGCATCTGGTGTTCTTTCAAGCTTTGATAGATTGCCCCTTGTAGTTTCCAGTAACTCCGCACAAAACCCTGAAATTTCAAACATTTGGGCACATAAACCTTAGTTTATGCACAAACCCTAATACATAGTTTTTAACTGTTTTATCTCACAAAATTAACTATTCTAATTTACATACTTAATTAGGGTTAATCACACTCCCCCACTTAAACTTTACTAGTCGCTAGTAAAATAAAAACTAAAATAAAAATAAGATATAAAGAGAGGTAAAATCTTTTTCGTAGATTTCTCACGATTGCATTTAGCATATGCAATAAGTTGTTAAATCCCTAGGTGATCCCTAGTGGATGAGTTTCATCTCGTGAAGGTTTTCAGTGAAGTTACTTACAAACTTCAGTAGTTAAGAGTTCATAATTCATATTTTTCCCAAATAAAAATTAAATCAATATTCCTTTGCATTGCAAAAATACTTTCCTTTTTCTGATCACTGTAAAAGTAACACACGTAAGTTGTAACATTATCCCTATATTTTTATAAAAACTTGTGTGTGTAATGATTTCTTTTTATTTTAGAAATCACTTAAAAAAATATTACCATCTTTCATGGTAGTCTTGATGACAATCCTTTCCTGAAATACACTTAGCAAGAAATATATAGGTTATAGTTATTATTCACTCAAGGATTACATATGGTTAGAATATTGTTAACAAAGCAAATAATATCACATGTAATATATCAAAAGAACGAATATTTGAATAAAATTAGAATTTTGACATAATCTCATGAAAGAATATTAACACTATATTAAACATATTATTAACATTTTCCTCTTTTTTTTCATATATAGGATTAATACATGTGTATGACTTTTGGATTCAAAAAGGACTTTCTTTCGGTTGTAATGTGGTCATTAGTTTAGGGTTGAAGAAACGACGTTAGTAGATGCAATGCCCCAAAATCCACCTTGGATGACATTTCTATTTAAACCATTCATATCATGAGAACGACTAATAAAAACCATAAATACATAAAGTTTCAATCATCATACATAATATCTACATTCTCGTCCAAAAGAATATGTCAAACTATGACAATTACATCTCAAAAATTTAATGTCTCGCAGCGGAATAAACATAACATCATTCTAACAATGTTTCAAAAATGTCTATCTAGCATAGGACATAAAAAGAGCAACTCCTCTAAGACATCCCCTAGGGATCCATGCTTCCATCCACAGGAGCTTTTCAAATTACCTGCTCATCGACTCCGAGTTCTTCCTCTAAACCGAAATCTAAAAATAATATTATTTGTAGGGGGTGAGCACTAAGCTCTACAGCAACATTCTCCCAAACTCGAACAAGGTTTGGAAAACATATAAACAGTGCGGTCTCACTTGTAAAAATATCATATATAGCTTTTGAAAGAAAACAGTGACACTTAAACAAATCTCGAGTTAACACAATAACAATAAATTAAATGAAGAGTAAAACCAAGTTATAAATAATAATTAATTTCCAATGACGACCCATTTTCAACAAGTTCTGGTGTAATCCCATACTTCCAACAAATTCTTGCAGAAACCAGGTACCATTAGCCACATTAAACCACAACCCACAATGTATATATATGTATCTCAGGTATTATGTAAGATCTCGCATGAATACACACATTGAGAATATCCTGGTCCACACACACACACCCAATCCCCACAAGGACTTTAGGAAGGGCGTGTACCATCACAATGACAGTGACGGAATCCAACCCAGTGATTGATTGAAAATAGTGGTTGTCGTTCCCTACCTCTCAACACCACCCTCAAATGTGTATGGCTTATGTGTGAAGGGAGTGTCACTCTCCCTCGGGATGATATAAGAGATAGGGAACAACGGATGTGAATGGTTGGAAATGGATGAACAAAATATATGAAATAAAATGTGGAATGTGCACAAAAGCGCTCCCCAATCACAAGGAGTCTTTCGTGGTCAGTGTTTTACTTGGAAGAGTATTCCAAGGTCGTCTCCTCAGGGAAGGAAAGGGAGTTTTGTGAAAGTGATTTTGCAAAAAGGTAAAGAAAATGTAAAATCTTTTGTTTATGTTTTGAGGTTGTGTTTGTAAATGAAAATGAAAGAAAACAAGTGTTGGCTAATC